>ML431063.1:0-35724 GCA_005239525.1 Nicotiana knightiana
CAGATTTATATTTGCAACGCCCGTTTAGTCTTTATAGAAGACATAGTTGAGCGTGATCAAGCAACCTTGAAGATGTTAGAGAATGGAACATGTTGATAAAAGAGACAAGTAAATAACGGCCCCGATATACTCAGCGTACGTATAGCGCTTAGTTAATTGTTTGTATCATATACAATGTATGACACCGCAGGGGCATAAGTCATCACTAAGAGCTTATCCAGAGGGAAAAAGTCTGTCATATAAACAGAACAAATAAAGCTGTCACTTGCATTTATAAAGATAAACAAAGTGCATAGTATGAGATGATAAATTCACAAACATGAATGAAGGCAAACAACAACATTTCCATATAAACTTTTACAAATATTATATATATAAAAAAATCTATGTTCACTTGCAGAAGAAGAAGTGCTAAACAACATTTGCCCAATAAAATAAATGGATAAAAAACAAAGATGATCAGAGAAAAATGACTGGCACAACCAACGGTAGAGCAATTTTTCTACAAAATCGATGTCATCGGTGTCAGTATGTCAATCTCTCCTTATAGATTACATGAAATAGAAAAATTCTGTGATAAACTTTCACTCGATATGATTTACAGTAAAAAATAGGACATAAGACACAACTAAGTTGATAGATAATTCCACCATACGAAATTCACCATAAGCAATGTAACCAGAGTCATTGTTGTATGTGTGTGTGATGGCTTGTCCAAAATTAAGAAGTAGAGAAAGCATACAGGAATTGGAACATGTTGAGGATACACCAGTCCAACAAAAAATCATCTTCTACAACAATCTATCACCCAAGAGCTTCAAAAACCAGGGTGTAGACTTCATACAGGAATGTCAGACCACACAAGAAATCAAGATACAACAAAGAGAACCTACCCTTAAAAGTTTCAAATGATAGACACACTATCATGGAATATAAGGGGAATATGATCTGCAGGATCTCTGGAGAGACTCCAAAATATCAAACAACAATTTCAAATTCCTTTGATATGCTTACAAGAACCTCTTGTAGATAATGGAAAAATGGATAGATACAGAAGAAAACTAGACATGAATCATGGTTTTTTCAACTGCTCAAACAAAATCTGGATATTCTGGACTACTGAAGTGGATGTTAATATAATACAAGATAGGATCAGTATGTCCTGATTAGTGCAAAACATCTCAATCACCCTACAATCTACCTAACAATTGTCTATGCTAAATGTAATGAGGAAAGCATAAGGGAACTATGGCAGGATCTGGAAAACACTTCCAACAACATTCAAGGAGCTTGGGGTGTCATTAGAGACTTCAATGTTATCACATCTAGTGAAGAGAAAAAAAAGGGGTAGAAGCTATAAAATGGAGTAAAGCCTAGAATTCATAGAGTGTCTTAATGAGTGTGGTCTCCAGGATGCAGGCTTCACAGGGTCAATATATACATGGTGTGATAACAGAGATCCTCCCACAACTATATGGAAGAGACTGGATAGACTGGTCTACAATAGCACATGGTTTGATACTATATCCAATACCTCAGTCACTCACCTCTCAATATCCTGTTCTGAACATGCCCCTCTACTTGTCAAAATGAATAATGACATTACTAACCATATCAAATATTTCAAGTTTCTTAATTTTGGACTGAACACCAAGACTACACCAAGATAGTGAAGGATGTCTGGGAAGAAGCTGTGTATGGGAACCCTATGTATACACTTCATCAAAAAATCAAAAAAGTGAGTAAAGCCCTTAGTGAATGGTCCAGACAAGCTCATGGAGATATTTATGACGTTCCCAAAAGATTGGAAGCAGAAATGAGAATCCTGGAGGATAATTGTGTTAATGACAACTCCTCTGAGAACAAAAGTGCTCTTTCTAGATGTAGAGGTGAAGTCACTAGATACTATAAGATCCAGGAAAGCATTCTGAGGCAAAAAGCTAGAGACAAATGGTTCAAAGAAGGTTATGCCAACACTGCTTATTTTAACAATGTGATAAAAGAAAGGAGAAGAGGCTGACCATTACAAAGATCATGGATGACCAGAACAATTGGCTGGAAGGAAATGATGTTATTGCAGAAGCAATTGTAAGTCACTTTCAAGGGATGTTCACTCAGGAAACTCAAATCAATAATTACAATGCTCTTGACTGCATAGAGAGGTGCATCACTGAGGAAGAAAACAACATGCTTAAACTCATCCCTACCATGCTTGAAATTAAAGAAGCAGTGTTTAGTATGGACAAGGACAGTGCCCCAGGACCAGATGGTCTGAGTGGATATTTCTACCAATCTGCCTGGGAAATTATATGCAACGATCTCCATAAAGTTGTGGAATCTTTCTTTCAAGGTGCTAAACTTCCTAAATTCTTCACACACACTTGCTTGGTGATGATTCCCAAAATAGAGCATCCTAAAAAATTCTCATATCTCAGAACTATTGCAACACCTCTAGTGAAATCATCTCAAAAATCCTTAATAACAGAATCTCCAATATCCTTCCAAAGTTTATATCCAGAAACTAATCAGGTTTTATAAAAGGGAGAGCCATTACTGAAAATATTCTATTGGCCCAGGAATTCATCAATGATATTAAAAAGCCTGCTCGAGGTGGAAATGTAGTTATTAAGTTAGATATGGCTAAATCTTACGACAGGGTCTCCTGGGAATTCCTTTGCATTGTACTTAAAAAGTTTGGTTTCTGTGAGTGGTGGATTCATCTTATTCACAACTTCATCTCTAACAATTGGTACTCTGTTATTGTAAATGGAGGAAGACATGGTTTATTTAAAGCTAACAGGGGCCTGAGACAAGGTGATCCAGTCTCACGATCTCTCTTCATCATCAGTGCTGAACTGCTCTCCAAAATGCTGAATAATCTTCATGATAGACAAGGTTACAAAGGTTTATATATGAATACCAATGGTCCCAAAATAAACCACCTTTATTTTGCTGATGATACAATCCTATTCTGCAATGGTAGCAAAAAACCCCTTGAAATAGTCCTAAAAACTCGTGAAATTTATGAAAAAACCTCGGGTCAGCTCATTAATAAGGAGAAAAGCTGCGGTGCTATAGCTGATAATGCCAATGCTGCTACCATAAATAGGCTGAGGACCATTACTGGCATGAACCATCAACAATTCCCCATTAAATACCTTGGATGCCCTCTTATAACTGGAAGAAAGAAAATCTGCTACTACTCTGTTATAGTCAACAAGATTATCAAGAAGATTAGAGGTTGGCAAACAAAGTTCCTATCTACAGGTGGAAGAGCTATTTTGATAATACATGTGCTCCTAGCCTTACTAGTACATCTTTTTGCTGCTACAACCCCCCCCCCAAAGGTACCATTGATATCATTGAAAAATATATAGCAAGGTTCTTTTGGTCGGGAAATGATATAGGTGGTAAATACCATTGGGCCTCTTGGAACAATATGTGCTACACATACAATGAAGGAGGAGCCAATTTCAGGAGCCTATCTGACATTTGTCTTGCTTTCCAAAGAAAGAAATGGTGGACTCTGAGAACTACAAACTCCCTCTGGAAAGATTTCATGCAAGGGAAATACTTCTTTAACTGCCACCCTGCTAATGCGAGATGGACTACTGGCCAATCTCAAAACTGGAAAACTCTTTGCAGCATTAAGGAAGAAGTAGATAACATCATTATCTAGAACATTGGCAAAGGAGAGGTGTCATTTTAGTATGACAATTGGTATAATTAGGACCTCTTCACCTATTACTGCATGACACAAATTCTCCAGACCAAATCAGAATTAATGAGGTCCTCACTAATGGGAATTGGATCTGGGACAGACTTCATAAACAACCAGATAAAGATACCAAAAGGAAGATCAGGGAGTTGAACATCAATATAAACATAAATAGGAAGGAAAAAGCCATATGGATGACAAGCAACACAGGGCAATTCACTGTGAGCTCTGCCTGGGAAATTTTTAGACAAAGGAAGGAAGTAAATAGTTTTATTAGTAAAATTTGGCACAAAGAAGTTCCTTTCAAGATCTCTTTCCTCACTTGGATATCTATTCATCATAAACTATCGACAGAGGATAGAATTGCTAGATTTGGGATTGAAATTGATCCTACATGTCACTGTTGCAACAATAACAACCAACATGGCACAACCGAGAATTTTAACCATCTCTTCTGCCTAGGGGATCAGGAAAAAAAGATTTGGATATTCTTTGCAGGTCCTCTGGGCATAGATTATAACAACACGACCCTCAAAATGCTCCTTCTCAAATGGTGGAACTTCAAGGCTCGCAACTGCATTGCAAAACTCATTACTAGAATTCTCCCTCTTATTATTTGTTGGGAGTTATGGAAATCAAGATGTAGAAAGAAATTTGAGAATATTAGACCATCATTTTATAGAACCAAAACTAACATTCTGTTCAACCTTGTGCAGGTACTAAAAATAGTTTTGGTAGAGCAAGTGTAGGAGACAATTGGCAATCTATATGTGCGACATGTGATGCAGTGCTTGAACAAAGGATAACCAAAATTTTCAAATGGATCAAACCTCCTCCTCAAACTGTTAAACTTAACAATGATGTGAGCTATAGTCAAGGAATATGTGAAGGTGAAGGTCTGGTCAGGAATAATCAGGGAATAGTTATTTTTGCCTACTCTATTCCCCTAGGACCAGGGACTAGCAATTATGCTGAAGTAGCGTCTATGCTATTTGGAATCAAGTGGTGTGCAACAAATGGCTATGAACTAACTTTAGGTGAAACAGACTCAATGATTCTTACAAAATTCATTAGAGAAGAGTGGAAAGTCCCCTAGAAGATTGAGAGCATCATTACAGAGATTCAGAGATTAGCTGAAGAGCATGGATTTACTATTAGCCACTGTTTTAGAGAAGCAAACAAACCTGCAGATAAATTAGCAAGTCTTATCCACAGTAGTGATATAATCCATACATTCAACTCTTTTGCTGACCTCCCGAATCAAGTCAAAGGACTTGTCAACATGGATAGATGGGATCTACCATCATTTAGGATCAAGATAGCCGAACAAGGCATGTCATATATGGCCCGCCATAGATTTTTTTGTATAGATATCTACAATTTTGGTTAAGACTAACTCAGTAGTCTCACCTTAATGATCATGTACAAAGTTTGGGATGCCAAACTCAATTTGTAACTTTTTGCACATAAATGATCAATGTAGACAATGTTTTAACCAAAAGAAGAAGAAAAATAAATGAATACGAAGAAAAGTAATGGTTTTAATTGGTTAATGGATCTTTTAAGTTGGTACCTCTTTATATCCATCCTATCAGTAAATTAGAAGACAAATAAAGCAAATGAATAAGAAGAAAAGGGATTAAGGGAAGGCTTTAAATAGAAATTGCACATAATTATGAGTAAAAGAA
This sequence comes from Nicotiana knightiana, assembly GCA_005239525.1. NCBI lineage: Eukaryota > Viridiplantae > Streptophyta > Magnoliopsida > Solanales > Solanaceae > Nicotiana > Nicotiana knightiana. Next base: position 5,407 of record ML431063.1, read on the forward strand.
CTTCCTTTTTTTGTTTTATGATGTCGTCACTGATGACGTTCAACCCTCCGTCTAATTTTCTTCAAAAGTCATTCGTATTTGATAAATAAAGAAAAGTGCATGTTTTGAGTGCGTTTTTGTGTTAATTTTTGTATAAGTTACGGGAGTTCACACCGCTTTTAAGGAAAACATTTACCCTAAAAACGGATAACAATTGAATTTATACTGTGGTTTTAAGGATACATGATTTACTTAGCACAAACTAAGAGAAAACGTAAATTGATATTGAAATTGACAGTAAATAGAAATTAAAGCAAACCAAATGAATCAAGTAGACTTGGCCCTCGAATTTGATCACCTTAGAACCAAGTGAGGATTCAGTTGATACAAGAACAAAGTAACAAATATCTTGAGAGCTTAAGACAGAGTGGATATATTGCTTTTTGTAACGTGAATAAGATGTCTTTACAAATGGTCAGACCCCCTTTATATAGTAGGGGAGCTCTATTTTTGATAAAATTCTAAATACAGTAAGAAATCCCATGATTGGCTAATAAATCGGTCTCTTTTTGATACGTGTCAAGATTTTCACCGTGATCCTCACCCGATTGCGGATATTTTGTCTTTCCGTTATTCGACCAAGTAAGCTTCCCTCGATCTCTATCTTGTTCGGTCCCAATCTTGATCAATCTCTATCTTATTCGGTCTCGGTTTTGGTTGGTCTCGATCACAATCGGTCTCGTGGTCTCGAGCTTGACAACCTAACCCTGCACCACAGTTTGATATAAATCGAAGTCGATTCTTGACTTATCATGCTCCTTCGTCGATCAGCTACACAAAAAGGGCAAGCCCGATTGACCGTATACAGATAGTCCCCTTATTTTTTTGAGAGTAATGACAAGAAACAACTTGAGTCCTCGATTTTCACCTCGATACATCATGACGTAAGTACCATGATGTAAGCAACATAGGTAACTAAAATGTCTCGTCAGCACAGTTTCCTAGGCATTTAATGCGCGCTAGTCGACGCTCGGCCACCACCGGATTTGAACCGTCATCTTAACCTTATAAATATATCTTTCTTCATTTTTCAAACCTTAACTTTCAAATCTTCTTCACTCTAATCTCCAGATCCCTTTGCCTTCCTCAAAGCTTTGTATTTTCAGATCTCTGAGTTGCTTTACTTGTTTCATCACAAAATACCAAGAACTCCTCCTCTTTTTATTCTTACCTATTCATAAAAATGGATAAGACTTCAAAAGTCGTCCCGCAAAAGGAAATTGCTTCTTCATCAAGGCCCGCCGGCGACGGAGACGTGGCGGAACCTCCCCTAGAGGACTTCGTTCCGACAAAGTGCCCCACTGCTGCCGATTTTAAGGTAGAGAATAGACCCTCAACACCGGGTCGATGCGAACCGATGTCGAGATACATATGCACAATTATCGACAGTCTCCTCGACCAATTTAGAAAGGACAGCAATTGGGTTGACAAGCACGTGGTGATGCCCTCGCCTGAGGAATCAATCACTACCCATGTGGAAGGGTTTTTAAGTGTTTACACTTATCCTTTCACTTTGGATCCTTTATAACCCATCATCGTTTCCTTCTGCAAGAGGTACAATGTGACCCTTGGCCAGATCCATCCATCGTTCTGGAGGATCATGATCCTCCTCCGATTTTTTGTAAACAAGATCGAGAGGCATCTATTTACCCTCGACCACCTTATGTGTCTCTACAGTCCTCGAATTTATCGAGGAGGATTGATCAAGCTTAACCGCCGAGCCATCAAACCCTCATTCTCGAGCATAGACGAGAACCGAGACCGAGGTTGAATGGGTCGATTTGTCCGAACAAAGACCTCGGACCTGATCCTTGCCGAAGACATGTCATTTCCTGAAGAATGGAACATGAATCGTAAGTATTTCTTAGCCTTGAATATTTAACTTTGCCATTTTACTTTTTGTTTTCTTTCCTCATCTAAGTTTTTTGTGTTGCAGTTGTGGACCACATGCCATAAGTAATCCCCGATCTCAGGTAATGGGTCGAGGGCTTAGTGTCACAGAAGTCTTACTCTGAGCGTGCTTGGATGGAGTTATCAAAGGGTCAATGGGAGGCCCGTAACCACGGTAGTTTTCTTTCTTTAGAATGGTTATCGTTTGGGTCTTGTATCGATCTTACTCGTCTTTTTTCATTTGTAGGCCTCAGAAAGGATGTAGAAATGAGGCCCCGATTTGCTGAAGAAGAGGCACTTCTCTCTTTGTCTGCACCGAAGCAGGCCAAAGAGAAGAAAATAAAAGGGGCTTCGAGCTCTCCGGGCCCGAAAAAGAAAAAACCGGCAAGGAGGCCCCGTAAGGGAATGTCATTCGCTTAACTATGGAGTCAGTCCAACAGCTAAGGGATGAGGCCGAGGAAGACGATGAAGAAGAAGACTCCGGGATGGTGGCCCGTGTGCGAACTGGCACCGAAATTCAAAGAACTACTAGGTTGGCGGGAGCTGAAACTGCTTTGCCTCATTTTGATGAGGTACCCGAGCCAGAAAGAGCTGAAGACGCTTCACCTCGAGGTGAGGGGGCTACTGAGGAGGCAGCTGATGCTGGTATAGAAACCATGCTCTAGGCTTCCCGAGATGAAGACATAACCCCAAAAGATTTACTTGGGGCAATAGAGATTGGAGATTCCCCCTTGTTGCCTTTGTTCTCTGATTCGACGATCAAGGATGCTCAGGCGATGAAGGCTTGCCACGGTGAAGGGATCCATAGAGCATAAGACCCTTTCTGTGGCTATTTTATTGGAGTGGAAGATGTCACCAGTCTGGATGACTTGGATGTACCGAGGAAGGGCTTGAGTGAGGCTTCCTCGAACTTTAAACTGACCAATCAGTTTCTGGCCCCCAGTTTCGATCGTGAGCGTAAGCGATCAATTATCATCTCGGTCCCGGAGGATGCTCGGGTTATTTATGCCCCCGTAGGGGTGGCTAGCTATCTCCGATGCTTGGACATCGAAGAGGACCAAGCCAAGATGGACGAGGTGGAAGTCTCTTGTTTGTTCAACGAGGCCCAGCATGCTCTGAATCGAGTAAGTTCGAGGGCCATTCCATAATTTTTTTAAAACTTTTAATTGTAGATAGTTCTAACATTTTCTTCCTTACTTGTAGGCTTCGGTGTTGCATCATGAGGCCTTCCTTTGAAATCCGAGAGGAGCGCAAGGCTGAGGTTCGGGGCCTCACAGAGTAATACGATACCTACAAGCTTCTCAGTCAGAAGCTTCAGGCAGATTTGGTGACGACTCGAGATAAGCATGATGAGATGTCCAAGCAGGTATTCCAAGTTCTTCATGATAGTGAAGATGAGTTGGATATAACAACTAACAATGTGATTCTATAGTTTCGATAGAGGTTTGAACAGATCAAGGACCTTCAAATGCAAATAGATGAAGTACAATCCGAGGCTAAAAAGTTCAAGGGGTGTATGGACATCTTAGCTTCACAAAAGGAGGCCGTCTAAGCAGAGTTGGAGTCGTCCGAGTCTCAGCATCGGGATGCAAGGGAGAATGCCTCGAATCAGGTAAAGAAAATTCAGGAGCTTCAGTTTAATTTAGCCAACTTGGCCAAAGATCTCGAGATGGCCAGATCTGAAGCGGTCGCGGCCAATAATAAGGCTCAGGCTAATGCGACCTGATACAAGATCGATGTTAAAGCCACCCTAGCACAGGCCAAGATCATGGTGTATCATGCGAGATGGCAAGCTCGAAGGGAGGCCCTCGAGGGGGCCCATGATCAAAACTTTAATATATCTGCTGAAATCGAGATTTCCAGGGCAGTGGAAACAAAGGCTCGGAAGCTGGCTTTTCCCGAGGAAGACTCTGAGAATTTGAGTATATCCAACAGTGGAGAAGACTCTGAGGGAGAAAATGCCTCTTCTGATGAGGACCATGCTGCTTAGGCTTTGTAATTTTTTGTTTTTATTTTGAAGTTATTGGCCCTTGTAAAGAACTCTTAATCGGTCCATATGGCCTTTGTAAATGGGCTTTTGAGATATATGTTAAAGACTTTCTTCCCTTATATGGCTTCTGAATTTGCTGCCTTTTTGTTAGTTTATACAAAGGTCGAAGTACCTTACCATGAAATAATTGGATCGCATTCGAAGCTTTGAGATAGTAAGGACAGGTGTTAAGTACTCTCCTCGACCATTCCTGATAGATAAACCTCGATCGAAAGCTCAAATTCAAACTGAGGCGGTTTTTTGCCAAGTGAGATCATTTATTTGAACTTGAATTAGGGTAACCCTTAAGTTTGATAGCCGAGTGAGGGTGGTTTCTCGAACTCAAAAATAAAAGTAACCCTTAGGATTTAATAGTCGAGCGAGGTCTTGCCTGAACTCGAAATAATATAACCCTTAGGCTTTCTAGTCGAGTGAGAATGATCTCTTGAACTCGAAGTAAAAGTAGCCCTTAGGACTTTGAATTTTACTTTCTTTTGCTTTTGGCCGATCTGGTTTTTGTGAAATGATCGTTTATATATATATATATATATATATAAGGCTTTCCACCATTTTCGGCTCTAAAGTTTTTCCTTTGCTTTATTGCTTGTATTCACAAAGGTTGGAATGCCTTAGCACAAAATAATAAGGTTGTGTTCGAGGGTTCGAACAAACTTTTCCTTTATTGCCCTTCTGGGTTAAGGCGTTATCGGGTTTCGGTGTTTATTAAAGTTTTTTCCCGAAAATATCTTAAGTTTAAGGTTATGCCGAGGGTAGCCTTTAGAACTAGTTGTGAAAGAATTTTTTCTTTTTCGAAGGCCTATATTTGTTACAGATTTCGGATGTCTCCGAACCGTGTTAAATGGGTCGTAGCCTTTTAGTTCGGGTATAGCTCAGTGAGTTTGCTTTCCCGAGTTATCCAGGCTTGCCTAAGATAAAAGTCCCCGAGTGGGTATGGTCGTGGACTTAAAAATTCGAGGGTTGCCTAAGAGGTCTTATGCCCTCGATGTTCAATAATTCGATCTGTTCGAGTTTATTTTACGGTGGGTGATTATTCGAACTCCGGTTACAATCGGCCCTTGGGCTCGTTTCCATAATAGATCGAAACTATAGGGTTGTAAAGTGGAAATTTTTCCAAGACATTAAATAGTTGCAAGGAAAGTACTTCTCTTTATTCTTGTCAAAAATAATCACACATGCATACATGTTTTATGTCAGGGCTCGAGTAATCTATGTGGGCACAATTTGTTTTGACCGTTTGGCCCTTACAATAAATCCTACCTATTGTAGGATAATTCAATATCCGAGGGTAATCCCCCCGGTATTCGAGGTTGATTGTGGAGAAATCTCGGATACTATAAACATAGTCTTTGATATCGATTAGTGATCGACCTTCAATTCTAAGGTAGCACGATGCACTGTTGCCTCTTTAAAAACCTTGCCGAAAAACCCATTTGGGACAAAAACAGTTCAATGGAAAAAGAGTACAATGCGTGCTTTCAGACCTAAAGGTTTTGTACCGCTCCTCGTCAATAACCTGCAAGTGTTAGTAAAAAAATAGAAAGAATTGAAATGGGGTCGTACCTTAGCAGTAATATCGTTTGAGATGAGTTACATTCCAATTATTCGGTAGTTGTTCTCCGTCCATCGTACCGAGCTTATAGGATCTTTTCCCTATGATTTCGAGAATCTAGTACGACCCTTCCCAGTTCGGAACCAATTTTCCTTCGATTGGATTTCGGGTGTTTAATGTGACCTTCATCAGTACCAAGTCCCCGATACTAAAATATTGGAGGTTGGCCCTTCGATTGTAATATCTTTCGATTCGTTGTTTCTGGGCCTCCAATAGGACAAAGGCAGCTTCATATCGTTCATCTAATAGCTCTAGGCTCGTATTCATGACCTCGTCATTTGATTCCTTCATCGCATATCGAAATCTGATGTTTGTCTCCCCAAATTCGACCGGTATTAAAGCTTCGGCGCCATAAACCAAATAGAACGGGGTAGCCCCGCTACAGAACTTCAAAGTTGTGCGATATTCTCAAAGGACTTCAGGTAGGACTTCTCTCCATTTTCTTTTGGCGTCGGTCAACCTTTTCTTGAGGTTTTGTATTATGGTTTTGTTGGTCGATTCGTCTTGACCATTCCCACTAGGTTGATAAAATCCTTTTGATCTTGAGGCCTTCGAGAAATTTGGTCACCTTGCTGCCGATAAACTGTTTTTATTTGTCACATGCAATTTCGGATGGTATTCCGAATCGACATACGATGTGGTCCCAAATGAAGTCGGTGACTTCTTTCTTCTTGACCTTATGATAGACATGTGCTTCAACCCACTTAGAGAAATAGTCAGTCATGAATAAAACAAATTGAGCCTTACTCGGAGACGATGGAAGAGGGCCAACGATGTCCATCCCCTACTTCATTAACGACAATGGGGATAAAACTGAATGCAACAGCTCCCTGGGTTGATAAATCACCAGAGCATGTCTTTGACATTTATCACATTTTTGCACAAACTCCTTCGCATCTTTTTCCATTTCAATCCATTAACAACCAGCTCCGATTACCTTTCAAACCAGTGATTCGACGCCTGAATGGTTCCCACATGTGCCTTTGTGGACTTCCCTCAAAACATACTCGGTATCTCCCGGTCCCAAACATATCGCTAGCGAACCGTTGAACATCCTTCTGAGTAAGGTTCCATCTTCGGACAAGCTAAATCGGGCTGCCTTCGTACGCAGGGCCCTCGATTCTTTTGGATCTGAAAGAAGGTTTCCGCTCTTCAAATACTCTATGTATTTGTTTCTCTAATCCCAGGCCAAGCTTGTGGAGTTTATCTCGGCATGGCTTTCTTCGAACACTGACCTCATGAGTTGTACGACAACCTCTGAATTGAGTTCGTTGTCTTCGACCGATGAGCCTAGATTTGCGAGGGCATCGGATTCGCTATTTTGATCTCGAGGCACATGTTGCAAAGTCCATTCTTTGAACCAGTGTAGAGTTACTTGTAGCTTATCTAAGTATCTTTGCATTCGTTCCTCTCGAACTTCAAAGGTTCTGTTAACCTGATTCACAACGAGGAGGGAGTCACATTTGGCTTCGATCACCTCTGCTCCCAAGCCTTTGGCTAGTTCGAGACCTGCAATCAAGGCCTCATATTCGGCCTCGTTGTTAGTCAATTTTAATATTCTAATTGATTGTCTAACCAAGTTACCTGTGGGTGGTTTCAGCACGATGCCGAGTCCGGACCCCTTCACATTCGAAGCACCGTCTGTGAAGAGGGTCCAGATCCCCGAAGATGTATCCGAGTTGACTAATAATTCTCTTTCAACATCGGGCACTAGGGCTAGCATGAAGTCATCCACGAAGTTTGCCAAGATTTGATACTTGATGGTTGTTCGGGGCTGATACTCAATATCGTACCCGCTGAGTTCTACAGCCCATTTGGCCGATCTCCCTAAAATTTTGGGTTTATGCAAAATATTTCAAAGAGTATAAGTTGTTACAACACATATGGGATGACATAAAAAGTACGGTTTAAGTTTCCTGGAGGCGCTCATCCAAGTGAGTGCTAACTTTTCTAGATGAGGATATCTAGTTTCGGCTTCACCTAGGGTCCGACTAACATAATAGATAGGGAATTGTGTACCTTGTTCTTCTCGGACTAGGACCTCACTTAACGCTATCTCCGATACCGCCAAATATAAGCAAAGTTGTTCTATTTTCGGCATGTGACACAACGGTGGGCTCGACAAGTATTGCTTAAGTTATCCAAAGCTCGTTGACAATCTGGGGTCCATGTGAAGTTGTTCTTCTTTTTCAGCAATGAGAAGAATCGATGACTTCTTGTACAGCCTTTACATTGTCCATTGGTTATCTCGATTCCCTGATTCGACACCATGAATTCGAGAAACTTGCTGACCCGACCCCGAATGTACATTTCTCCGGGTTGAGCTTCATGTTGTATTTCTTCAGTAGTTTCCTGCAAATGCTTCAAATGGTCCTCTGCTCGCAGGGACTTAAATAGCATTTCATCAATATAAACTTCCATATATTTCACTATTTGTTCTTTGAACATTCGGTTTACTAGGCGTTGATAGGTTGCACCAGCATTTTTTAGTCCGAATGGCATTACATTATAATAGTAGGTACCATACTTAGTGATGAACGAAGTTTTTTCCTGGTCTTTCGGGTTCATTTGTATTTGGTTGTACCCGGAATAAGCGTCAAGAAAACTGAGGACCTCGTGGCCGGCTGTGGCATCGATCATGCGATCGATGTTAGGTAAAGGAAAAGAATCCTTGGGGCATGCTTTATTTAGGTCTTTGTAGTCTACACACATCCTAAGCTTGTTTCCTTTTTTAGGGACTACTACTTCATTCACTAATCATTCGGGATATTTTACTTCCCCGATGGATCCTATTTTGAGAAGTTTGGTTACCTCATCTTTGATGAAAGTGTGTTTGACCTCGGATTGAGGCCTCCTTTTTTGTTTCACCGGGCGGAACTTCGTGTCCAAGTTCAGTTTATAAGTTGTGATCTCCGATGGGATCCTTGTCATATTTAGATGGGACCGGGAAAAATAATCCATATTAGCTATAAGAAATTGAGTAAGTTTTTTCCTGAGCTCGGGAGTTAACCCCGTGCCTAGGTATACCTTTCGATCGGGCAGATGTTCGATCAATATGATTTGTTCCAGCTCTTCGACCGTTGGTTTTGTGGCGTCAGAATCATCGGGGATTATGAAGGATCGAGGTACCCCGTAGTCATCATCCTCGTCAGTCCCCTGCTTCTCCGGTTGGGTCGAGGACGGTATTTTTGGTTGCTATTTAACCTCTTGTTTTCTCTTCGAGTTTGACCCTTTCATTGATGAGAGCGCCGATATCGGTATAACTTCATCGATGGAAAACATTTCATTAGCGGGGGGTTGCTTCCCATAGAGATTTGACTCCCTCTGGCATTGGGAACTTTAGAACCTGGTGAAGGGTCGAAGGCACTGCCCTCATGTTATGGATCCATGGTCTCCCGGATAGGGCATTATACCTCATATTTCCCTCGATCACATGGAACTTCGTTTCATGGATGGTCCCAGCCATGTTTACTGGGAAAAATTATCTCACCTTTGGTGGTTTCACATGCCATATTGAAGCTGTTTAGAACTCGGGCTGCGGGTACAACCTGATCCTGTAGGCCGAGCTGTTCTACGACCCTTGATCGAACTATGTTGGCCGAGCAACCTGGATCAATCAAAACAAGTTTAACTTGAGTCTTATTCATAAGTACATATATTACCAGTGCGTCGTTTTGAGGTTGTTCGATCCCTTCTGCATCCTTGTCATTGAAAGACAAGGTTCCTTCCGGTACGTAATCCCGAGTTCGCTTCCCCCTTGTGATCGACACCTTGGTGCATTTTAATACTGGTCCTTGAGGAGTATCGAACCCTCCAACGATCATGTGAATCACGTGCAGTGGCTCTTCTTGCTCGTTGTGTCTACTGGAGTCTTTATTTTTGAAGTGATTCTTGGCCCGACCGCTTAAGAACTCCCGAAGGTTCCCCTCGTTGAATAATCGGGCTATTTTTCCCCTTAGCTTCCTATAATCGTCTGTTTTATGGCCATGGGTGCCATGCTTCTTGCATATTTGGTTGGGATTTCTCTAGGCCGGATCTGTCTGTAGAAGTCGAGGCCACAATCGTGGTGCTTCTTTGGGCCCGACATCTTTGTCGAAACCACCCTTTCTCATGAGTCCCCATGAACTTTGACCTCGATCATTTCTCCTCTCACTCCGTGCAAAGTTCCGTCCAGACCCGCTGCCTATACGGTCTCCATTATACGGTTGATACCGATCTCTATTTGACCTTGGTTCTCAATTGATATCCCTCTTGATTCTATCCACGGGCCTGTTAGGATAAGAGGACCTGGAAGGAGTCCCCAGTTGATCATCCTCGACTCTGATCTTTGATTGATACTGATTATGTATATCGGCCCATGTGACAACTGGATACTCGATCAAATTTTGCTTCAATTGATGTGAAGCTATGGAACTCCGAGCGTTGAGGCCTTACATGAAAGCTTGAACTACCCAATCGTCGGTGACCGGTGGCAAATCCATTCATTTTGTTTGGAATCGAGATATGAATTCCCTGAGCATCTCGTTGTCCTTCTACCTTACCTTGAAAAGGTCCAATTTTCTTGTTGCGACCTTAATGGCTCCAGTGTGTGCCTTTACAAAAGAATATGCAAGCATAGAAAATAAATCAATAGAATTAGGCGGTAAATTATTATACCATATCATGGCACCCTTCGATAGAGTCTCCCCGAATTTATTCAGCAATACCGATTCAATTTCGTCATCTTCCAAGTCACTGACCTGATGAGTTGTACGACAACCTCCGAATTGAGCTCGTTGTCTTTGACCGATGAGCCTAGATTAGCGAGGGCATCAGATTCGCTATTTGATCTTGAGGCACATCGAATTGAGTTCAATTTTTTCTTCAATTGATGTGAAGCTATGGAACTCCGAGCGTTTAGGCCTTGCATGAAAGCTTGAACAGCCCAATCATCGGTGATCGGTGACAAATCCATTTGTTTTGTTCGGAATCGAGATACAAATTCCCTGAGCATCTTGATGTCCTTCTTCCTTGCCTTGAAAAGGTCCGATTTTCTTGTTGCAACCTAAATGGATTCGGCGTGTGCCTTTACAAAAGAATCTACAAGCATAGAAAACTAATCAACAGAATTAGGTGGTAAATTATGATACCATATCATGGCACCCTTCGATAGAGTCTCCCCGAATTTCTTCAGCAATACGGATTCAATTTCGTTATCTTCCAAGTCACTGACCTCATGAGTTGTACGACAATCTCTGAATTGAGCTCGTTGTCTTTGACCGATGAGCCTAGATTTGCGAGGGCATCAGATTCGCTATTTTGATCTCGAGGCACATCAAATTGAGTTCAAATTTTACTTCAATTGATGTGAAGCTATGGAACTCCGGCGTTTAGGCCTTGCATGAAATCTTGAACAACCCAATCATCGGTGACCGGTGACAAATCCATTTGTTTTGTTTGGAATCGAGATACGAATTCCCTGAGCATCTCGTTGTCCTTCTGCCTTACCTTGAAAAGGTCCGATTTTCTTGTTGCGAACTTAATGGCTCCGGCGTGTGCCTTTACAAAAGAATCTGCAAGCATAGCAAACGAATCAATAGAATTAGGCGGTAAATTATGATACCATATCATAGCACCCTTTGATAGAGTCTCCCCTAATTTCTTCAGCAATACAGATTCAATTTCGTCATCTTCCAAGTCATTTCCTTTGATGGAGCACGTGTATGAGGTGATGTGTTCATTTGGATCAATCGTCCTGTTATACTTAGGAATCTCGGGCATACGGAACTTCTTAGGGATTGGCTTCGGAGTGGCACTTAAGGGGAAAGATTTTTGTACAAAATTTTTAAAATCTAGTCCTTTCAATATCGGTGGTGCCCCCGGGATTTGGTCTACCCTGGAGTTATAGGTTTCCACCTTTTTATCATTTTCCTCGATCTTCTTTTCTCCTATCTTGATTCGCTTTGTCAATTCTTCAAGCATATTTATAATAACAGGATTGGTCTCCAATTCCTTCTCCTTCAATTGTCTCGACGCCGATTTCGAACCTGTGTACAACTTCTTGGGATGGCTCGAGTTTGACCCTGCTTGGCATATGGTTCTGATTTTGCAGCTGAGCTATTGCTGCCTGTTGGTCCTGCAACATTTTGAAGATTACCCATAGGCTGATCCCGCCATCTTCACTGCCATGTGTATTCTGTGTAGCTGATCGGGTACCCCTACAAACGCTACTTTTGGGATCGACGGCCACATTTCCATTGATGGATACATGTCCACTGATGTCGATCAGGTCTACAACTGGAGCTCCATCGAGGCCAATAGGGGGTACAATGTTTCCTGGTGCAATGTTCTCATTCTCGTCGTGGTGGCTGAGATCATTGTCAATGTGTTGAGGTGCTGACTGAGAGTTTGACATTTTTTTAATCCTGTAATCAAATACACTTCAAAGAAAAAGCGTAAAATAGTATGTGTTACGGAAATTATACCATGCAATCATTATTATCCTTAGCCCAACGGTACGTGCCAAACTGTTTACCCTAAACATGGATAACAGTTGAATTTATACTGTGGTTTTAAGGATACGTGATTTACTTAGAACAAACTAAGAGAAAACATAAATTGATATTGAAATTAACAGTAAATAGAAATTAAAACAAACCAAATGAATCAAGTAGCCTTGGCCCTCGAATTTGATCACCCTAGAACCAAGTGAGGATTCAGTTGATACAAGAACAAAGTAACAAAAATATTGAGAGATTAAGAGAGACTGAATATATTGCTTTTTTGTAACGTGAATAAGATGTCTTTACAAATAGTCAAACCCCCTTTATATAATAGGTACACCCTATTTTTGATATAATTCTAAATACAATAAGAAATCCTACGATTGGCTAATAAATCGGTCTCTTCTTGATACGTGCCGAGATTTGCGCTGTGATCCTCACCCGATTGCAGATATTTTATCTTTCTGTTATTCGACTCAGTAAGCTTCCCTCGATCTCTATCTTGTTCGGTCCCGATCTTGATCGATCTCTATCTTATTCGGTCTCGATTTTGGTCGGTTTCGATCTTAATCGGTCTCGTGGTCTCGAGCTTGATAACCTAACCCTGCACCACAGTTTGATATAAATCGAAGCCGATCCTTGACTTATCATGCTCCTTCCTTGAGTTTGACCGTATACAAAAAATATGCTCATTACGTGTTTCTTATGTGTAGAAACAAACTTATGCGGAAAATGATCAAATAGGAGAAAAATTGGTGAAAAAAGAGTTGAAGAGAAAAGTCCTAGACAGCGAAGTAAAGTTCGCCAGACCGGGACCGGAGCAGAAGAAACTAGAAAAGTCCCGAACAGCTACGCGAGGTTCGCTTCGCCAGATCGGGACCGGAGCAACAAAATAAAACAGATTCTCCAACCCGAAATAGAAGAAGGAAATCCGGCCCATACAAACCCTAGTCACTATAAATACATCCAAAACGTGATTTTGAGGGGAGACACTACTTTGGAAGGAGAGAAGACTTTGGGGAGGCAAGAACACGCTAGGAGCAAAAAGGAGAAAGATTTAACTTCACGTTTTTCTGTCACGCCCCGGAATTCCCACCTTCGGGACCGTGAAGGCGCCTAACATTTCACTTGCTAGGAAAGCCGAGGATCTTTTAGACAATTTTTAATCAATTCAAATAAGTAAAACAATTAAGCCTAAATGAAACTAAAACTGAGTGCGGAGTGACATAAAAACTAATAATATCTAAGTACAACCCGAATATGGAGTCACAAGTTCACAAGCTTCTAGAGTTTCTACACACAGAGTTTGAAATAAGTACAACTGCCTCGAATGATAAGAACAGTAAATAGGGGGAAGGAGGAAGGGGACTTCAAGATTTGCAGATGCCAGCAGATCTACCTCGAGTCTCCAAAGAAAATCTGAGCTGATACGTCTCACAGGCAATTGGGACTAGTATCAAAATCTGCACAAGAAGTGCAGAGAGTATGAGTACAACCGACCCAATGTACTCCGTAAGTTTCGAGCCTAACCTCGACGAGGTAGTGACGAGGCTATGATAGGAAACTCACATGAATAAACATGTGTAGATAATAATATACGTACAATATAACAACAATTAAAGGCTAAACATGTACTATTGGGAGGGGACATGCGAAAGGGGTACAAGATACGATAACTACAGTAGGGAATGATAACAAGAAACATTCAACAAGCCTTTAACCAGTAAATAAATAAACATAATGAATAAAATTGCACGACATCACCCTTCGTGCTTTTACTCTCAATCTCATCATGAGTCAATAGATACAGCACGACATCACACTTCGTGCATTAACTCTCAATTACGGCACGACATCACCTCTCGTGCATTAACTCTCAAATATGGAACAACATCACCCTTTGTGCATTAACACTCTCTCTTACTATATAACAATGAACATATAACAACAGGGAGAAAGAATAAAGAGGAACAATGTAACATTCCGCATTTCATACGTTAAAGTTTCGTCATAAGTTAATCGACATAGATTCAGGGATGAGATTATTTTTGAGGTTATAAGCATTTATGCTGTTTATAACAGGCGATAAGTAAGTACCGTGAAGGTTAAAGAGTAAACGAATCAAAGAAAATGAGTTTCGTTGAAGGTTGTCAATTTGGGATAAAATACGGTCCGAGCTATAATACCCGGTATTTATGGACTAGTGACATATAAGGTACCACATGACCATGATAGTAGGCTACATAAAGTGTGTTAAAAGTGAGTAGTATTTTAAGTAATTTGAGATAATTCTTAATTATGTGGATAATATGATAATTAANGTGGCATCTTTAGAGAAAGTTAGTGTCCAAGTCACTATCCAAATGGGGCCCACAACCTACAATTTAAAGAGACCTTCTTATCTCATTAAAGATTGATGCTAGGTTTTCTAATTAATGGTTGAAAGCTTCAGCAAGAAAAATTCATACAAGAATATATGATAGTAACGTGAGTTACTTCAACAAAATTCATACGAGACTTCTTAGAATGATAGCAACGGGATTTTGTGATCCTAAGAAAGTATGGTGCAATCTTTCTCAAGAGAATCATACCGATTTTCCCCTACTTCGATCCGTCGTTACGTGTTTTGTCGCAATTAACGTGTGTCAGAGGGATTGTCAAGAGAATCAGCTCAGGTATGTTAATGCTATCCTTATTTCCTTTTGGCATGATCCAAGTAATGATACACAAATGTAATGTTACTAAGAAGGTCTACGTTGTTCATTCCTGTAAAATGATATTCAAAGCATGCCTAAGTATGTTCTTAGCTCTCTATTAAGGCATTCAATAAATATATTCATGTTCATAATGGTATTATATGCATCATCATTAACCATCGAGCTACGGCCGATCGGTCAGTCATGTATTTACCACCGAGCTATAGCTGGTTGGGCAGTTACACATTAACCACCGAGCTACGGCCGGTCGGTCAATCATGCATTTACCACTGTGCTACGACCGGTCGGGCAGTTTCCACTGATTAGTTGGGTAGTTAACATCACGAGAATGATGTAATCAGAACTATTATATTATAGTTTTATTTATATATATATATATGAGATGGGTCTTATTCTATATGTTATGGCTCTCAACAGCAAGTCAGAGGTTATAAGTTGACTTTTATCCCTCCTCGAGATAGTATCTTATTATTACGTTTCATTTCTGCCTTACATACAGATAATTTGGTATTTTACCAACTTATCTCCTCTTGATACTTAGGATTTTGTATGATTTTGTTGAGAAACTAAGGCATTTATTGAGGTTTATTGGCATATTTCAGGTACCATGTAAATTGGAGAAGAATAGGAAGAAACCAAGTCAAAATGTGCAAACATAGTGAAAAATGACTACTTCTAGATAGTCTTCCCGATCGCAAACATTGGCACGCAATCGCATAAGTATGGGAGAATATGCATCGCCATCGCAATGCTATTTCGGCGAACGCGATGAAGAAGTTGGTCACCGCCCCTGAAATGCTCTACACAAACGCATGACTCTGTCTGCGATCGCAATGGTCTTCAACAGTACTCTACACGATCGCAACCCCTCTTACGCGATCGTGATTCATTAAGCACTGGGCAGAAATCTGGGCGGTTATGGAAATTCACGATTTTTGACCCCAAAACCCACAAACCTAGTAGAGAACTTTTACAATTTTTACAACTTTTACATATTAGAAGAGATCTTTGGCTTAGAAGAACAAGTTTTGGAAGCTAGGGTTTGCACACACACTTGGGTCTTGAAGATTTGAAACTTGTGGTTGAGAATTTCTTACCCATGTTCATTTCTTCATTTCCTTGCTTTGTATTGTATATCTAAGTGTGTAGTATTTTATCCAACACTTAAATCTTGTTTATGGAAATATTCATGTTTAAAGTGTGGATTAAATACCTTGTTGTGCTCATGTATTAAATAATTTTTTATTTATTTATGAAGTGAGTTATTGCTTCTTTAATTATTCTTGTTCTTTAATGTTTCCAAAGGGATTAGCTAACCCTAGGACTTGCCCATTTACTTCGAATTGATTTTGGGAAAGATAATTTGGGGTTGGGAAAGATTAATTAACAAGAACTTGAGGCTTTAACTCTCATTTTATAAATTCTACCTAATAATAGGATTGAACTACTTGTAACCATATACGGGTGTGCTTAATCTCTTAATTGTGTTAGGGATAATTCAATTAGGAAGTCTTGTTGGTATTTGGAAGAAGCTAATTTAGAATTGTTATCCGTGGCTAATTAATATAAAATCGCTCATATTTGTTAAAGCATGAAATACATTGGATCGTCACTTGATTGTAATTCCCGATGCATCCATACTTGTAACCATTGATCATTTTATTTTCTTTCTAGGTTAGTTTACATTTTCACAATTAGTTATAAATCTTTTATCAAAATCAAATTCTAAGTGTTTGGCATTGCATAACAAGTGATAATTCTCTTACATTCCTAATCGCCTACATATTGTTCTCTGTGGAATTCGACCCCGACTCATAGTTGGGTAACTTATATTGCATGCGATCATGTCCATTTACTTTTAGTAGTGGATTTGGACGTCATCAAAATTGACACCGTTGCCGGTGAACAATTTGGCATAATTTAGGTTGTTTGAGAAGTAAGTGTAAGTGCTTTGGTCCAAACTTGTGAATATTTGTGTAATTATCTTCCTTGCCTTGGTCTATTTTTTTGTTTGTTCCTTGTTTATTTTCTTAGTTTTTGATTAAAAAAATGGCATCATGTAATGAAAATTGGTCGAATGGTAGTTGTTCATACTTTGATGACCCTTGTCCTTATTGTGGAGGACCAAACTCGTGGCAAAATTATTTACATTCTCCTGGGGGTGGATTGTGCGCACAATCTCATACCCATGAGTGAAGTATTTGTGATAAGCGTGGTCGCCAAAATGGTCATTGGTATGATTGTGCTTATTTGTCCGTCCCTTCTCCAAGCCCCCGTTATAATGATTCTACTTTTTGTGATGAAAATTATAGGGATGAGAAAGTGGAAGAAATTGAGCATGGCTGAAATGGAGAGTTCAATCTCATGTTATAATGCCTACTTGAAGGAGGAAACAAAGAGCAAAATGACTTGGAGGAGCTTTTGGTAAATAGTCTCCAAAATGACTTGGTTGCACTCACAAATGGAAGAAATGCTTGAAGCCTTAAAGGTCCAAAAAGCCTCGAAAGTGAGTGATAGTCAAGAACCTTCCTTAGAGGTTGAAGTCGAAAATCCTTCCTTGGAACTTGATCAAAACCAAGAAGAACTCTCAAATGCTCAAAATGAGAAGATGATGCTCATGCTGGAGGCCATTCTTGAAAATGAGGAGAAGCAAAGCTTGGCACTTGAGGACTTGAAACAACGCTTGACTCAAAATGATGAGGATATCCACACTTTGAAAAATCAAATGAAGATATTGGTTGAGGCTCATTATGCCTATCAATTTGAAAGTGTGGAAGGAAGTCAAGAAGAGTCTAATTCTGAGGAAGAAAGTGAGCTTTACTTTTAGGAATCAAGAATCGAACATCCGCCAACCGAATCCATGAGTATTAGTGATGCCAAGAAAAATATGTAATTAGAGTCAACTTGGGTGATTGAAAATATTTTTGAGATTGACTATATTCTGGGGGAAAAAGAGGATGTCAAAATCCGGAAAGAATTGAAATTTGGAGGTTTGATGTCACATTCCAAGCATTTTTCAACATTTGAATTGTGTGGTGATATGGGAGTTGAGCTACACGAATCAATGAAGGATTGCAATAAGGAAAGACTAATACCATATATTTTACAATTTGAGGGAACAAGAAAGCAAAATGACATTCCTCACATGAAAGCCAAGAAGTGCAAAATGAAGAAATTAATGCTTGACTTGGTCATAGACTTACCACCCCCACCGCTCGTGGTCACAAGCTTGACTCCAAGCTAGGTTCCTAGTTCATATCGTCCAAGTGGCGAGAAAAGTAGTTAAGTTGACTTGCGTCGTGCCACGACGTTAAATGCGGCGCTTGGTGGGAGGCAACCCATCGTTTTCAAAATTTTTGGTCATTTTTGAAATTTTATTTTTTTTAGAATAGCTTAGTGTATTATTTTGAACTAATCTACCAAGTTTCATATTTTTTGGAGTTGATTTGAGCAGGTTTCATGGTCCGGGCAGTCCAAACCAGTAGCTGCAGAAAACTGCAAATAACCTCGATCGCAGGAAAAGGCACGCGTTCGCAGAGAACAAAATTCTCTAACCCTATGCGATCGCTGAAATAGGGTCACGATCGCGGCCTTTTGGAATATTGTTATACGCGAACGCACTGGCTTCCACGCAATCGCGGTTAACAGGTAAGTTTTTTAGTTTCAAAACACTAGAAGGAAATACACATGCCCACTTTCACCCAAAACAAAGAACAAACTCTCTTGCTCTCCTAACCCCTAAAACCGTCCCAAATCACTCTTGCTTAAATTCCATTGCATCACTCCTTCATCATCCTCAAGGTATGTCGATTTCTCCCTTAGCTCTCATTTCTTTTTTCAATTCTTATGGTGAATTAGTGGAAGGGCATCCCTATTTTGAAATTTTAGGGCTTGAATTTTTGTTTCTTTGTCAAATGAAATTGTTGGGTGCTTGCTTGCTGTGAGAGATTGGTTGAGGGCGTGAGTGATGTCTGTGAAATTTTGGGGTAAATGTCCATAAGATGATGGTCTGAACTTGTTGAGGAAAGTGGAGCACACCATCTGTTTGATGGAGTGCCCAAACAAACTGTTACTGGGCGAGGAAGAATAACCTCGCGATCGCGATGCTCCATTTAGCGATTGCGTAGGTCTAATTTTGTTGCGGACATATTTTCCCATCTCGATCGCGTATAACCTTCTGTGATCGCGTAACTTTGTCAGCGCTGGAATAAAATTTTTGTTCTCTGCGGTCGTGTGAACAGTTCCGCGATCACGTAGCTTTACTGTCTTTTGCTCTTCGTTATAACGTGACATGTTCTGTGATCGCGATTCACTGACGTCCAGGCAGAAAAACATCGTGTTCTCCATTTCTGATCCTAGTGCTTTTTAATCTATTTCTTTGGCCTAAATACCTCTTAATGCAGTGATTTAAGTGTCCATACAGGTATTTAACATATATACTCCTTTTATAGGTACTTTGATCTCTAAAATGGATTCGACACCGAATGAAAATGTTCAAGAATACATCGAACAAGTTGCCGAAGAGGAGTATTTTGATCGGGACATATTCTCATCCTTAAGATGTTCCTAATGCTACGAAAAACAACTGTGTAAAAGTATGATCAGGGAAAGAGGCATTATCTTGACTGAACTTGAAGGTCGATGGCCCGAGTTCTTTGGAAGATTACTATCAAGTGGATGGGTTTGCAAAAGCCAAGACCAACCAATCATGAAGTGATCCGAGAATTTTATGCAAATGCTGTGGAAATGGACTTCAACAATGATTTGGTTGTTACTGTCAGAGGAAAAGAAGTCCGTTTTAGTCCAGAACTACATGCACATTACACTCTTCCCAATGCTAACAATCAAGTGTACAGGGATCGAGCTGAAGATTTGGGTACACAGTGGTTTGTAGATCATTTGCACGGTGAGAAGATGCCGAACTGGATAAAAAATCACTCTCGAATTGAGTCTTCTGAGTTCACTGCAGAGGCCAAGACTTGGCTCTCCATTATCTGTGCTCGAGTCACGCCTTCACGTAATGAGACAGAGGTGACACTTGAGAAGGCAAGAGTGATCTGCGCTATCATATAGGGCATACCAGTGAACATGGGACAACTTATTGTTGATGAGATAGCAGAGGTTGATGCAGAGAGGACCAAGATCTTGTTCTTCCCATCCCTGACCACCCATTTATGCTATGAAGCAGGGGTGGAGAAGAGGCCTACAGAGAAGGAAAAGAACCCAGAAAAGCTCATCCATCCACTGCTAAGAAAGGGAGCAGGGAGTACACAGAAGAAAAGAAAGATTGATGTAGCATCTCCCTCCTTTGGCCAGTTCCCTGATACTATCACTGAGACACTTGGTGATCCCGCATAGGCCACTGGGACTTGTACTTCTATCACACCACTTGATCAGGGACCTCTCACTCTCAGGTATATCTCTCTTCAGGTTTATAGCATGGAGAGGTAGGTTCACTAGCTTGTAGTTGGCCTTCCTTCTGGACCGTCTGGAGATGGCACATCTTCAGGTCCAGCTGGCCAAGGAAAGGCTCCGACTTTGTCAGATCTTGCTAAGGAGAAACATGCCATTAAATCCAAGTTGGGGAAGATTGAGTGGAGGCAGCGGAAGCAAAGAGAACATGAAAAAAAGAAAAGCAAATTCCTGACAAAGATAATGAGCATCTTGAGGAAGTTTTGTGGACCAGACGATGTTGACGAGGATGATTTGGAGCTTTCAGTTCCCAGTACCTCCAGCTCCGAGTGATGCCATTTAGGGAGCACGTCTTTCATTTTGGCTTGTTTTGTTTAGTTGCATTGGGGGCAATGCAATACTTTAGGTTGTGGGTGGCTCATATATGATTGATGTGTGTGGAACATGATTATGTTTTGTGAACTTGTGTAGATTAGTTGACATTTGTAGTCTATAAGTAATGCTTTGGAGTTATAATTCTAACATGTTAGCATTAGCATTTTCTTGTTTATTTTTTAGTTTTCATAGTAGTATAAATGAAACTCCTTAGTTTTTCTTTATACCGCGGTTATTTTCCAAGGAATTTATTTGTGTTGAACCGGGTGACTTTGACTTTTCCCTATGATGGATGGCGTGACAACTTTCTTAAGGGATTAGTCTTGTTTAGTTTTTTTTAGAAAGTAAATATTTTTTTTAGTTAGTTTAGTAGCTAGTTGTGAATAAATTGGTTTTTGGGGTGTGATCTTGTGTCCATAAACCAACGTGTGACTTGTTTGGTATCAATATAATTTAAACTTTGGCATATGAAGTTTTTTATCTTTAAAATAAATAATAAATAAAATAGATTAAAGCAATGTTCATTGTTGTGACTTTTAGATTCTATTTTTGGCTCTTTGATTCACTAAATAGCTTCTTAGGCTACATGTGACTTCCTTGAGATTCATTGGTTTCAATTGGATTTTGGATTTGTATTCCACTTGAGTTTTCATGTGCCATGTGTGGTGAGATATAATTGTGAAGTTCTTTTGCATTATTTGTAGTCTAGAACTTGCCCGGAATGTGCTTAAAGGCGAAATCCTAGACTAACTTGGTTTGGAAAATGATATTAGGACTTCCTTGTACCGTTATTGTGCCTAAATTTCCTACCCGTGCATATTTTCCTTAGTCAACCCTTTTGAGCCTTTATACTTTTTCTTTGACAACCATGTTTCAAGCTATCGTCTTATTGATTTTCTTGTGGCACCATACTTCCCTAAGTATTTTGAAGTATGAACATAGGCTAAAAGCCTAAGTTTGGGGGTGAAGGTTGGAAAAGTTGTGATGTAGGAGTTGCTTAAAAGGTGAAAGATGATTTATATAAAAATAAAAAAAAGAGAAGAAAAAAAAGGAATTGTGAATAAATGGAAGACTAGGTGATATAAAAAAAAAAAAAGAAAGGGTGAAAAAGTTCTTGAAGGAAGTGGACTTTGAGTGTTGAAAAATTGTAGTGCTTAGGGAGGTTTTGAGTCACTCTTACCAAATTGTGCCCTACCTTAACCAAAAGTGTAAACTACAACCCTTTTAAGTCCTAATTGATTTTGAACCAAGTTTGTCTACGTTAGTGGAGAAATACATGAAGGGCAAGCCTATGGTACTACTCTTGTGCATTTGAATATCTTTGAGAGAGAGAGAGAGAGAGAGTTGATTCTTTCCATTTTACATCCCATTTATGTTTTGAATTGCAATTTATGAGTTTGGAATTATCTCTTAAAGTGCGAGGGCACATGAGATTCGAGTTGTGAATTTAATCCCATTTTCAATTGGGAGGAATGAGCGAGGGAAGATAATTGTGATAGAGAGGAAAGTTTTGAATCTTTAGTGTCATGACTTGGTTGCGACTTTGATTAATGTAGCGTTTGAGCACTTGAATTGAAATAAAATGTGTGAAAAGTTGGTGATTCATATGCCTTGGATTAATTGTTGGTACCAACCGAAGTCATTCGATTGTGCTTAAGTTGAACCCTTTCGACTTGAAATAATGTTTGGTATGCCATTGAGCTTGAATGGTAATTTTATTGAAGGATGTTCTTAGTTGTTGAATTTTTTGAGGACAAGCAATAGTTTAAGTTTGGGGGTTTGATAAGTTGGTATTTTACCAACTTATCTCCTCTTGATACTTAGGCTTTTGCATGATTTTGTTGAGAAACTAAGGCATTTATTGAGGTTTATTGGCATATTTCAGGTACCATGTAAATTGGAGAAGAATAGGAAGAAACCAAGTCAAAATGTGCAAACATAGTGAAAAATGACTACTTCTAGATACTCTTCCCGATCGCAAACATTGGCATCGCATAAGGCTGGGAGAATATGCATCGCGATTGCTGTGAGGTTGCCCGCTGGGCTGATATTGAGTTGATGGTGAGGTGCTGAGGGAAATGTTATGAGAGATTATTATGGCCCGAGGGGCAGTTTTATGATAGTTTTACTGAGTTTTTGACTGTGATTCACTTCCTTTTTCAAACTGATCTTACTGGGAGTTTTACTAAGATATATTTATACTTGTTTCAAAGGATTTCTGAAAATTGGTTTTCGAACTTATGTATTTGATGATTACTTTATGGTGAATTGGTGTATCTGTGCTGTGTGTTTCGTATTTTTCAGACTATGATTTATTTTCATTACTACTGAGTTGGCGTACTCATCATTACTCCATGTGCCTCTGTGCACATATATAGGTACCGGTTCGGAGCAGTAGCTGTCTTCGTTCGTATTCAGCAGCTCATGGGATTTCGAGGTAGCTGTTCAGCGTCCGTAGCTTCTCCATTTCCCTTCCTTTATTAGTATTAGTATATATTTCATAGACATTGATTAAGACATTAGCAGAGTTAGTTTTATTTCTTAGATGCTCGTGACCATGTTGACTCCAGTCTTGGGAGGATTGTTTAGAATGTTAGATTATTTTTGGAGTGCAACGACTTAAAGAAATTATTTTATGCTTTGTTGTTTCTTGTTATTGATTATTGAAACATTATAATAGAACGGATGGGTAGTTATGTGATGGTTGGCTAGCCTAGTTCCACGATAGGCGCCATCACGACCTGTTAGGATTTGGGGTCGTGACAATAGTCGATGGTGATTTCAATGTAATAGGGGATGAGGAGGAAAAGTTTGGAGGCCTACCAGTGCATATCAATGAGATTGATGACTTTAGACATTATGTAAATACTTGTAACTTGCATGATCTGGGCTTTAAGGGTAATATCTACACTTGGTGGAATGGAAGGGCTGAAGAAGATTGTATATTTAAGAGGTTTGATAGAGTATTGGCCAATATGGAATTCCAACAATTATTTCCAGGTGTGGAGATTACTCACTTGTCAAAAATAGGATCAGATCATTGTCCATTATTAATGACCTGTGATCCAAATCATGTTCCAATCAAGAAGCAGTTTAGATTCCTCAATTTTTGGACAGATCGTGCTACATTTCAGAATTTAGTAAAAGAGAATTGGAAGGTGGATTTCAGTGCTAGCCCTTTCATTATTGTCACGACCCAATTTATCCTCCGAAGAGTATCGTGACGGCACCTAGTCTCTATGAATAGGTAAGCCTAGAATTTGCGGGAAATAACAAAATCAATAAAGTAAAGACAGAAAGGATATCAAATAGATATAACGTAGCTACTCAGCATATACAGTTTTACTTTCCAAAACTCGGAATGTCACCACAGTCACAAGATCTTTACTAATTGTAGCTCTATACAATGAAACAGCGGAAAAATATACAAGTCTTCTATGCCTATAATAGAGTAGAAGGGGACACGTGGGATTCTGCGGATGCGGCAGAACTACCTCACGGTATCCTGGATGCTGGTAGACGACTCTTAACCACAAAACTGGGTGCTGGTACCTGGATCTGCACATGGGTAAAACATGCGCAGGAAAGGGCGTGAGTACTCCACATTCGGTACTGCGTAAGTGCCAAGCCTAACCCCAGTCAAGTAGTGACGAGGTCAGGTTGAGGCCCTACTGAGTTTGTAAGAACAAGTCAATAAGATTTTTAAAATAGTGAAATACAGATAAGCAATGATAACAGGATTAACAAAAACGGAAAGGTTTAATAACAGAAAGAGAGCCCTCGGCTCAGCACAACATATATCTCAACAATAAATGTGCAATGCAGTACACCGGGAAAGCTCTCGGATCTCTGTCCGTAGTCCCAATTTAAATATGCATCTCAGTACAGGGGGAAGGCTCCCGGATCTCGATCTGTAGTCCCAATTTAAATATGAATGCAGTGCAGGGGGAAAGCTCCTGGATATCGGTTCGTAGTCCCAATTTAAATATGCCAAACAGAAGTATGTCAATTATGGCTTAAGTAAACAATCCAGGAAAAAAAACAACAGGTAAGGATAGCGTAAAACTACCTAAGCATGATGTGACTAGTAGCAAATAAGAGGGATTCAAGTCAGAACAGGTAGGCATGCTTACACTTGTCTATCTACTCAATTAAGATAGGAAACAGAAATATATGAATGAAAATGAGTGTTTTCATGGGAGAAAAATAGAAGTTTAGCAACAATGACCCATATACGCACTCGTCACCTCGCGTACGCGGCGTCCACATAACAAAATCAGTATAAAAATGCCTAAGGGAAGATCCCCAACACAGAATTAGGCAAGCCACTTACCTGGACTGCGCTAATCAACTCAATACCAAGCTCTTGCCACGAGTATCGGACTATGGGTGGCCCAAATCTATTCAAATCGATTGCACGGTGTAAATATCATTTCAAGGGAACAAGATAGCTAATTATTTATAAGCTAGAACGCAAATTTAGAAAATTCGCCCAAAACGTCCCCCGGGGCCACGTCTCGGAATCGGGTAAAATTTATATTTTTCGGACACCCATTCACTCACGAGTCTAACCATATAAGAATCTCTCAAATCGGAGGTCAAATACCCAACCAAAACTCAATAATTCGGTCTATGAAGTTCATCCCATAATTTTCGAAACTAAAAGTGGAATTTAAGATTGGAATCATGGAATATGATCTATAAGGGATAGAAATCACTTACCCAAGTTACCTAGGTGCAAAAATCTTCAAAAATTGCCCTTCCCGAGCTCTCAAATTCGAAAATATGAAAATGGCATAAACCCTCGGATTTGGGGTTTTAATACTCTGCCCAGGCATTTGCCTTAAGCGATTGCGTACAATGTGTGGCGATCGTGGAGGGTAATGAGACACGCGCCTGGGAATCCTTCATCGCGATCACGATTAAAGGTCTGCGATCGCGGACCTTCTGACCCTACAACAATGCGATCGCATCTGAGTCCATGCAACCGCGTAGAGCAAAACACTGCACCTCACCCAACCTTAAGATACCTTACGCGATCGCGATCCTGGGCGTGCGATCGCGGAGACCAACTGACCAGAACAATGTGATCGCGACTGGACTTCTGCGATCGCGAAGCACAAATTTCTGACCACCCCCATCTAAAACTACGCGATCGCGGACTGATTCATGCGATCGCAGAGAACACTTATCTGCTGCTGTAAAATCAGAAAACCAGCAAAAGACAGGCCAAAATATGCCTCATTCAAACTTGGTCGAGCCTTAAAAACATATCTTATAACATCAAAATCATCAATTATGCATAGATTCAAGCCTAAGAACTTAGGAAAATTTTAGAATTCACATCTGACGCCGAAACACGTCTAAACTCATCCGAATGACCTCAAATTTTGTACACATGTCATAAACGACATTACAGACCTGTTGTCGCTTCCGAAAATCCATTCTGAGTCCGATATCAAAATCTCACCTATCGACCGAATTCACCGAATTTATAACTTTCGCCAATTCAAGCCTAAATCCATAACCGACCTCGAAAACACATTCCGAGTACACTCCCTACCCCGAAATCACCCAGTGGAGTCGACGGAATTCCATTCCGGATCCGTCTTCACACAGTTGTAGCTACAGCCAGATTTCTAAAGCTAAATTCCACATCTATGGACTATGTGTCCAAAATCACCCTGGATTTCATCACTCAACGCACCGACAGGTTCCAATAACATAAAAAGACATGGGAGAAGCGGTAAATAGGGGATTGGGGCACAAAT
Organism: Nicotiana knightiana; assembly: GCA_005239525.1. Lineage (NCBI taxonomy): Eukaryota > Viridiplantae > Streptophyta > Magnoliopsida > Solanales > Solanaceae > Nicotiana > Nicotiana knightiana. The sequence goes on from ML431063.1 coordinate 31,752, forward strand.
TCTTAAAACGACCGGTCGGGTCGTTATAATTATCTTCAATCACAAATTAACGAAGGTGAAGAGAGAACTTTCAGTGTGGAGTAAAGCTACGTATGGGGACATTTTTCAGAAGAGCACAAGCTTAGAAGAGGTGGTTCTTGTACATGAAGCTCAGTTTGAACTTAATCCAACAAAGCTCAATAGAGAGAGGCTTCATAAGGTGCAGGCTGAACTAATCAGATACTTAGATCTGGAGGAAGAATTTTGGAGGCAAAAATCTGGCATATTGTTGTTTAAGGATGCTGATCGCAATACAAAATTATTTCATGTTCAAGTGAAAGGAATGAGGAATAGATCGGAGCTCAAGAGGATTAAAGATAGTGAGGATAACTGGATCGAAGGGAATGATCAATTGGTAGTAGAAGCAGTAAAATTTTACCAAGCTTAGTTTTATGAGGATGTTGTACCTACTTCTTTTGGAATTATTAACCATGTACCTAAAATGGTAACTGAAGAGCAGAATTTGGAGTTGGTGAAACAGCCTACAAAAGATGAGGTCAAGAAGGCTGTTCTTGGCCTAAATACTAATAGTGCATGAGGACCAGACGGATTTACAGGGAAGTTTTTCATAGCTGCTGGGATATAATATGTGATGATGTGCTGAATATGGTACGACAGTACTTCAATGGTGATGAGCTCCCAAGATTTATTACCCACACAAACCTTGTTCTGTTGCCTAAGAAGAAGGAAGTTACTACTTTCTCAGATATGAGACCTATAAGCCTCAGTAATTTTATCAACAAGGTATTTTCTAGGGTAATTCATGAAAGGATTGCTCTTATTTTGCCTAATCTAATCTCAGATGAACATGCAAGCTTTTTTAAGGGAAAGAGCATAGTTGAGAATATACTATTGACACAAGAAATCATCACAGGCATCATACTAAGAACAAGGGCAGGACCTAATGTGGTGATGAAATTAGATATGATAAAAGCTTATGATAGGCTTTCATGGTTGTTTATTACTAAAGTGTTGAGAAAGATGGGCTTCTCAAAGAGGTTCATTGGTGTAGTGTTTGACATTGTTTCTAATAACTGGTATTCTGTTTTGATTAATGGCCAGCCTTATGCATTTTTCAAATCCACTAGAGGAGTCAAGAAAGGGGATCCACTGTCACCTACTTTATTCATATTAGCCGTTGAAGCTTTGTCCAGAGGTTTGAATTCTCTACACCTAAACTTCTATTTTCGTGGTTTTGATTTACCAAAGTGGAGTCCAAAGATTAATCATTTAGCTTATGCTGATGATACTATTATTTTCTCATCATCTGATGCTACTTCACTACAACTAATCATGGAGGTTTTGAGTGATTGTGAAGTGGCTTCAAGGCAGCTAATCAATAAGTCAAAATCAGCAATTTATATGCATCACTCAACAAGTTTGGAATTTCTGAATAAGGTGCAAAGGATTACTGGAATAGGCAAGCAAGAGTTTCCTTTCACTTACCTTGGATGTCCAATTTTCTATGCAAGGAGGAGAATCGGTTACTATGATGGATTTATGACAAAGGTACTTGACAAACTTCAATCTTGGAAAGGCAGGCAACTCTCGATTGGTGGTCGTGCAGTTTTGATTTCACATGTGCTACAAACTATGCCAATTCATCTATTATCAGCTGTGAATCCCCCTTTATCTGTCATTGATAAACTTCATAAATGTTTGCTCATTTCTTCTAGAGTAATTCTGTGGGAGGAAGGGCTAAACATTGGGCATCATGAGATACTTTATGTCTACCAAAGAGGATGGTGGAGTAGGATTTAGATCATTACATGATGTCTCAAAGGCTTTATTTTGTAAATTGTGGTGGAACTTCCGGACAAAGCCTACATTATAGAGTGCATTCATGAGTCAGAAGTATTGTAAAAAATTAAGTGCAATGGTGGTGCCTTGGAGAAATGGATCTCATGTTTGGAGAAAAATGCTTCAATGTAGAGATGAGGTGGAACATAGAATAGTATGGCAACCAAGAATGGGTTATGCTCTGTTCCGGTTTGATAATTGGACTGGATTGGGAGCATTGTACTTTGTTACTCCTCTGAAATTTTATTGTGATGAATCTATGCACAATGTAAATGATGTAATCTTAGATGGCTCGTGGGATGAGGAAAGGGTACTATAAATACTTCCACAAGACTTGGCACAACACATGATTGAGAATATTAAGCCTCTTTTGATACATCATGATCTAGATAGACCATTTTGGACTTTGGAATCTAAGGGCAGATTTATAGTTAAGTATGCATGGGAATACATTCGCAGAAGAAAGGATCCTAATGTTGTATATAATCATATATGGGTGAGAGGACTACCTTTCAAGATTGCATTTTTCATGTGGAGGGTTTGGAAAAGCAAGCTACCTTTTGATGATTACTTTAGAAAATTGGGTTACTTTATGTCTTCTAAATGTTGGTGTTGTCACTACAAGAAATCCAACTTTTAGCGACGACTTTAGTCGCTACAAATTCCATGATAGTCGCCACTAAAGGTATATAGTAGCGACATTTGGGTTGCTACAAGTACAACTGTAACTGAAAGTTTTTGGCGACGACTATGAGAAGTTGCCACAAAATCTACACATTAGCAACGACTTTTGTCGCCACAAATAGTAAATAAATACGCTACAAAAAATCTTCACAAAATACGCTTTTGGGAAGGTCGCCACTAATGAATGATTTTTAGTTGCGACTATTAACGCTACAAATACTATTTTAGCTTCAGCAGCAGCTCTACTCGCCACAAATGAAAGACCTTTAGTGGCGACTGTAATTGCCACAAAGTTTATTTGTTATTGTGACAAAGTTCAGTCGCCACTAAAACACTTTTTTTTTCCAATGGCCAGTATGATAATACATTCCCACTGTAAACCTAGTTTTCATAAATTAGTTACATCCATAATTTCCTTTAACCCATTAACATGCTAATAGACAACTAAAAATAAACAATCAATTATCAAATAGAATTGCATGATTTTTTTATTGTTAAAAAATCTAATACATTACATTTTCATTGTATATATACAGAATACTAAAAAATATAAAATGCTTTCAAACTAGTGTCTTCAAACTCATCCTAGTCCTTGTCCACCTTCATTGTCGATTATTGAAGAACCTGCCATCGACAACCAAAAATCACTGGTAAGCAATACGTTATATATCATTTCACTATCTTACAAATGGTATATACACTATGACCGTCACCATATATAGGCAGTCTATAAAGCACACATGGAGAGCAATTGGTAATTCACGCCAACTCTCTTAGTTTTGTGCTCAATATCCTTCAAAATATTCTTAATCTCCCTCAAATTTCTGTACTGAAAGAGCCAAGAAGTAGGAATTATGATTTGCCAAATACTTGATAATTCAACTAAAACATTAGAATATGTATTGAGATATACATCATGTGGGTCAAGACTCCAGATAACACCATCAACTTTATTCAATAAATTGAACTTACTTCAAAATAGAATATTGAGCAATTGAGCCCAAAATAGCTAGGACTACACATTTTTTTCTTGCTAATTACATAGACATTTTCTATGTTAGAAAAAAATAACTAGCTGTCCAAAAATAAAAAGAAGAATGAATGACAAAATAAAATCTGAAATAAGTTCACAGATCATGTTAACTCTAGATTACTGGACTAAGTACAACCACAACAAACCCATTTTGATCCCATAAATGGGATCTAGGGAGGATAATATGTACGAAGACCTTACCCCTACCTCATAGAGATAGAGGGGATGTTTTCGATTAAGGGTGGAAGGTGGGTCGGGCCCGGGACCGGGGACCGCGGGCTATACGGGCTAGCGGGCTAAACGGGCCGGTCCGTGGGGGTCCGGGCTTGGGGGCTTTAGGCCCGTGGGGGGTCGGTTCTAAGTGTTGGACCCGTGAGCCCGGGCCCGTCTAGCCCGGGCCCGGCAGGCGGGCCTGGG
>ML431065.1:9453-20263 GCA_005239525.1 Nicotiana knightiana
TTGGGTCATATTTGATGTACCGGACAAATATCATGCGATTCGGTACCAGCTCCGTACCAAGGCGTCCGGCCTGGACCATGGCAGGCGATATTACAGGCACGACTAGCGGAATACAAGTTTAATAGCCATAAAATGCAAAACAAATGTAACTCGATCATTTCAAAGAGTTGGCTATGGTTACTTGGGTCGTATTTGATGTCCCCGACAAATATCATGCGATCCGGTACCGACTCCATACCAAGGTGTCCGACCTGAACCATAGATGGTGATAATACAGGCACGACTGGCTGATTCTAGTTTAATTGCCATAAAATGTAACTTTATCATTTCAAAGCTTTGGTTATGTTCCTTGGGTCGTATTTGATGTCCCGGACAAATATCATGCGATCTGGTACTGGCTTCACACCAAGGTGTCAGTCCTGGACCATGGATGGTGATAATACAGACACGACTGGCGGAATTCCAGATTAATTGCCATAAAATGTAACTTAATCATTTCGAAGCGTTGGTTATGGTTACTTGGGTCGTATTTTATGTCCCGGACAAGTATCATGCTATCCGGTACCGGCACCGTACGAAGGGGTCCGGCCTGGACCATTGCTGGCGATAATACAGGCACGACTGGCGGAATTCCAGTTTAATTGCCATAAAATGCCAAAAAATGTAACTTGATCATTTCGAAGCGTTGGTTATGGTTCCTTGGGTCGTATTTGATGTACCGGTCAAATATCATGTGATCCGGTACCGGCTTCGTACCAAGGCGTACGGCCTGGACCATGGCAGGTGACAATACAGACATGAGTAGCGGAATTCCAGTTTAATTGCTATAAAATGCCAAAAATGTAACTTGATCATCTCGAAGCATTGGTTATTGTTCCTTGTGTTGTATTTGATATCCCAGAAAAATATCACGCGATCCGATACCGGCTCCGTACCAAGGTGTCCGGCCTGGACCATGGCAGACGATAATACAGGCATGACTTCCAGAATTCCAGTTTAATTGCCATAAAATACCAAAAAATGTAACTTGATCATTTCGAAGCATCTGTTATGGTTCCTTGGGTCGTATTTGATGTCCCGGAGAAATATCATGCGATCCGGTACCAGCTTCGTACCAAGGCGTCCGGCCTGGACCATGGCAGGCGATATTACAGGCACGACTAGCGGAATTCCAATTTAATTGCCATAAAATGCCAAAAAATGTAACTTGATCACTTCGAAGAGTTAGTTATGGTTACTTGGGTCGTATTTGATGTCCCAGAAAATATCATGTGATCCGGCATCGGCTCCATACCAAGGTGTCCGGCCTGGACCATGGATGGGGATAATACAGGCATGACTGGCCGAATTCCAGTTTAATTGTCGTAAAATGTAACTTGATCATTTCGAAGCGTTGGTTATGGTTACTTGGGTCGTATTTGATGTCCCGGAGAAATATCATGCGATCCGGTACCAGCTTCGTACCAAGGCGTCCGGCCTGGACCATGGCAGGTGATAATACAGGCACGATTGATGAAATTTTAGTTTAATTTCCATAAAATGCCAAAAAAATGTAACTTGATCATTTCGAAGCGTTGGTTATGGTTACTTGGGTCATATTTGATGTCCCGAAAATATACCATGTTATACGGTACCGGCTCCGTACCAAGGCGTCCGGCCTAGACCATGGCAAGCTATAATACAGGCACGACTGGCGGAATTCCAGTTTAATTGCCATAAAATGTCAAAAACTGTAACTTGATCATTTCGGAGCGTTGATTATGGTTTCTTGGGTCATATTTGAGGTCCCGGTCAAATATCTTGCGACCCGGTACCTGCTCCGTACCAAGGCGTCCGGCCTGGACCATGGCAGGCGATAATACATGCACGACTGATGAAATTCTAGTTTAATTGCCATAAAATGCCAAAAAAATGTAACTTGATCATTTCGAAGCGTTGGTTATGGTTACTTGGGTCGTATTTGATGTCCCGGACAAATACCATGCTATCCGGTACCGGCTCCGTACCAAGGCGTCCGACCTAGACCATGGCAGGCTATAATAAAGGCACGACTGGCGGAATTCCAGTTTAATTGCCATAAAATGCCAAAAAATGTAACTTGATCATTTCGAAGCGTTGGTTATGGTTTCTTGGGTCATATTTGATGTCCCGGTCAAATATCATGCGACCCGGTACCGGCTCCGTACCAAGGCGTCCGGCCTGGACCATGGCAGGCGATAATACAGGCACGACTGATGAAATTCTAGTTTAATTGCCATAAAATGCCAAAAAAATGTAACTTGATCATTTCGAAGCGTTGGTTATGGTTACTTGGGTCGTATTTGATGTCCCGGACAAATACCATGCTATCCGGTACCGGCTCCGTACCAAGGCGTCCGGCCTAGACCATGGCAGGCTATAATAAAGGCACGACTGGCGGAATTCCAGTTTAATTGCCATAAAATGCCAAAAAATGTAACTTGATCATTTCGAAGCGTTGGTTATGGTTTCTTGGGTCATATTTGATGTCCCGGTCAAATATCATGTGATCCGGTACTGGCTTGGTACCAAGGCGTCCGGCCTGGACCATGGCAGGCGATAATACATTCACGACTGGCGGAATTCCAGTTTAATTGCCATAAAATGCCAAATATTTTAACTTGATTATTTTGAAGTGTTGGTTATGGATCCTTGGGTCATATTTCATATCCCGGACAAATATCATGCGACCCGGTACCGGCTTCGTACCAAGGCGTCCGGCCTGGACCATGGCAGGCGATAATACTGGCACGACTGTTGGAATTCCAATTTAATTGCCATAAAATGCGAAAAAATGGAACTTGATCATTTCGAAGCATTGGTTATGGTTAATTGGGTCATATTTGATATCCCAGACAAATATCATGCAATCTGCTACCGGCACCATACCGAGGCATCCGGCCTGGACCATAGCAGGTGATAATACAGGCAAGACTGGCGGAATTCCAGTTTAATTGCCATAAAATGCCAGAAAATATAACTTGATCATTTCGAAGCGTTGGTTATTGTTACTTGTGTTGTAATTGATGTCCCGGACAAATATCATGCGATTCGGTATCGGCTCCATACCAAGGCGTCTGACCTGGACCATGGTAGGCGATAATGCAGGCACGACTGACTGAATTCCAATTTAATTGCCACAAAATGCCAAGAAATGTAACTTGATCATTTCCAAGCGTTGGTTATGGTTCCTTGGGTCGTATTTGATGTCCCGAAGAAATATCATGCAATCCGATACCGGCTCCATACCAAGGCGTCCGACCTGGACCATGGCAGGCGATAATATAGGCACGACTAGCGGAATTCCAGTTTAATTGCTATAAAATGCCAAAAAATGTAACTTGATCCTTTAGAAGCGTTGGTTATGGTTCTTTGGGTCGTATTTGATGTCCCGGACAAATATCATGCGATCCAGTACCGGCTCCGTACCAAGGCGTCCGGCCTGGACCATGGCAGGCGATAATACAGGCACGACTGGCAGAATTCCAGTTTAATTGCCATAAAATGCCAAAAAATGTAACTTGATCATTTCGAAGTGTTGGTTATGGTTCCTTGGGTCGTATTTGATGTCCCTGAGAAATATCATGCGATCCGGTACCGGCTCCGTAGCAAGGCGTCCGGCCTGGACCATGGCAGGTGATAATACAGGCACGATTGGCTGAATTCAAGTTTAATTGCTATAAAATGCCAAAAAATGTAACTTGATCATTTCGAAGTGTTGGTTATGGTTCCTTGGGTCGTATTTGATGTCCCTGAGAAATATCATGTGATCCGGTACCGGCTCCGTAGCAAGGCGTCCGGCCTGGACCATGGCAGGTGATAATACAGGCACGATTGGCTGAATTCAAGTTTAATTGCTATAAAATGCCAAAAAATGTAACTTGATCATTTAGAAGCGTTGGTTATGGTTCTTTGGGTCGTATTTGATGTCCCGTACAAATATCATGTGATCCGGTACCGGCTCCGTACCAAGGCGTCCGGACTGGACCATGGCAGGCGATAATACATGCACGACTGGCAGAATTCCAATTTAATTGCCATAAAATGCCAAACAATGTAACTTGATCATTTCGAAGAATTGGTTATGGTTAATTGGGTCATATTTGATATCCCAGACAAATATCATGCAATCTGCTACTGGCACCGTACCAAGGCATCCGGCCCGGACCATAGTAGGTGATAATATAGGCACGACTGAGGGAATTCCAGTTTAATTGCCATAAAATGCCAGAAAATGTAACTTGATCATTTCGAAGCGTTGGTTATTGTTATTTGTGTTGTATTTGATGTCCCGTACAAATATCATGCGATCCGGTATCGGCTCTATACCAAGGCATCCGGCCTGGACCATGGCAGGCGTTAATACAGGCACGACTGACGGAATTCCAATTTAATTGCCACAAAATGCCAAGAAATGTAACTTGATCATTTCCAAGCATTGGTTATGGTTCCTTGGGTCGTATTTGATGTCTCGAAGAAATATCATGCAATCCGGTACTGGCTCCATACCAAGGCGTTTGACCTGGACCATGGCAGGCGATAATTTAGGCACGACTAGCGGAATTCCAGTTTAATTGCTATAAGATGCCAAAAAATGTAACTTGATCCTTTCGAAGAGTTGGTTATGGTTCCTTGGGTCATATTTGATGTCCCGGAGAAATATCATGCAATACTGTACCGGCTCGGCGTCCGGCCTGGACCATGGCATGCGATAATACAGGCACGACTGGCGGAATTCCAGTTTAATTGCCATAAAATGCCAAATAATGTAACTTGATCATTTCGAAGCATTGGTTATGGTTCCTTGGGTCGTATTTGATGTCCCGGAGAAATATCATGCAATACTGTACCGGCTCGGCGTCCGGCCTGGACTATGGCAGGCGATAATACATGCACGACTAGCAGAATTCCAGTTTAATTGCCATAAAATGCCAAATAATGTAACTTGATCATTTCGAAGCATTGGTTATGGTTCCTTGGGTCGTATTTGATGTCCCGGAGAAATATCATGCAATACTGTACCGGCTCGGCGTCCGGCCTGGACTATGGCAGGCGATAATACATGCACGACTAGCAGAATTCCAGTTTAATTGCCATAAAATGCCAAATAATGTAACTTGATCATTTCGAAGCATTGGTTATGGTTCCTTGGGTCGTATTTGATGTCCCGGAGAAATATCATGCAATACTGTACCGGCTCGGCGTCCGGCCTGGACTATGGCAGGCGATAATACATGCACGACTAGCAGAATTCCAGTTTAATTGCCATAAAATGCCAAATAATGTAACTTGATCATTTCGAAGCATTGGTTATGGTTCCTTGGGTCGTATTTGATGTCCCGGAGAAATATCATGCAATACTGTACCGGCTCGGCGTCCGGCCTGGACTATGGCAGGCGATAATACATGCACGACTAGCAGAATTCCAGTTTAATTGCCATAAAATGCCAAATAATGTAACTTGATCATTTCGAAGCATTGGTTATGGTTCCTTGGGTCGTATTTGATGTCCCGGAGAAATATCATGCAATACTGTACCGGCTCGGCGTCCGGCCTGGACTATGGCAGGCGATAATACATGCACGACTAGCAGAATTCCAGTTTAATTGCCATAAAATGCCAAATAATGTAACTTGATCATTTCGAAGCATTGGTTATGGTTCCTTGGGTCGTATTTGATGTCCCAGAAAAATATCATGCGATCCGGTAACGACTCCGTACCAAGGCGTCCGGTCTGGGCCATGGCAGGCGTAATACAGGCACGACTGGTGGAATTCTAGTTTAATTGCCATAAAATGCCAAAAAATGTAATTTGATCATTTCGAAGCTTTGGTTATGGTTCCTTGGTTCATATTTGATGTCCCAAAAAAATATCATGAGATCGGGTACCGGCTCCGTACCAAGGCGTCCGGCCTAGACCATGGTAGGCGATAATACAGGCACGACTGGCGGAATTCCAGTTTAATTGCCATAAAAAGCCAAAACATTTAATTTGAGCATTTCGTAGCGTTGCTTATGGTTCCTTGGGTCGTATTTGATGTCCCAGAGAAATATCATGTGACCCGGTACCGCCTCCTTACTAAGGCGTCCGGTCTGGACCGTGGCAGGCGATAATACAAGCACGACTGGCAGAATTCCAGTTTAATTGCTATAAAATGCCAAATAATTTAACTTGATCATTTCGAAGTGTTGGTTATGGTTCGTTGGGTCGTATTTGATGTCCCTGACAGATATCATGCTATCCGGTACCGGCTCCGTACCAAGGCGTCCAGTCTGGACCATGGTAGGCAATAATACAGGCATGCCTGGCGAAATTGCAGTTTAATTGCCATAAAATGCCAAAAAATGTAATTTCATCATTTCGAAGAGTTGCTTATGGTTCCTTGGGTCGTATTTGATGTCCCGGAGAAATATCATGCGATCCGATACCGGCTCTGTACCAAGGAATCTGGCATGGACAATGGCAGGCGATAATACTGGCACGGCTGGCGGAATTCCAGTTTTATAGGCATAAAATTCCAAAAAATGTAACTTGATCATTTCGAAGCAATGGTTTTGGTTCCTTGGGTCGTATTTTATGTCCCAGACCAACATCATGTGATTCAGTACCGGTTAAGTACCAAGGCGTCCGCCTGGAACATGGCAGGCGATAATACAGGCACGACTTGGCGGAATTCCAGTATAATTGCCATAAAATTCAAAAAAATGTAACTTGATCCTTTCTAAGAGTTGGTTATGGTTTCTTGGGTTGTATTTGAATGTCCCGCAAAAATATCATGCGGTCCAGTACCGGCTCTGTACCAAGGCATCTCGCCTGGACCATGGGAGGCGATAATACAGGCACGACTGGCGGAATTGCAGTTTAATTGCCATAAAATGCCAAAAAATGTAACTTGATCATTTCGAAGCGTTGCTTATGGTTCCTTGGGTCGTATTTGATGTCCCGGAGAAATATCAAGTGATCCAGTACCGGCTGTGTACCGAGGCATCTGGCATGGACTATGGCAGGCGATAATACAGGCACGGCTGGCGGAACTCCAGTTTAATTGCCATAAAATTCCAAAAAATGTAACTTGATCATTTCGAACCGTTGGTTATGGTTCCTTGGGTCGTATTTGATGTCCACGACAAATATCATGCAGTCCGGTACCGTCTCCGTACCAAGGCGTCCGGCCTGGAGCATGGCAGGCGATAATACAGGCACGACTTGGCGGAATTCGAGTATAATTGCCATAAAATTCAAAAAAAATGTAACTTGATTCTTTCGAAGAGTTGGTTTTGGTTTCTTGGGTTGTATTTGATGTCCCGGAAAAATATCATGCATTCCGGTACCGGCTCGGTACCAAGGCATCTCGCCTGGACCATGGCAGGCGATAATACAGGCAAGACTGGAAGAATTCCCATTTAATAGCCATAAAAATGCCAAAAAATGTAACTTGATCATTTCCAAGCGTTGTGGTTCCTTGGGTCATATTTGCTGTGCCGGATAAATATCATGCGATCCGATACCGGCTCCATACCAAGGCCTCCGGCCTGGACCATGGCAGGCGATAATACATGCACGACTGGCGAAATTCCAGTTTAATTGCCATAAAATGCCAAAAAATGTAATTTGATCATTTCGAAGCGTTGGTTATGGTTCCTTGGGTCGTATTTGATGTCTTGGAGAAATTTATGCTATCCGGTACCGGCTAGGTACCAAGGCGTCCGGCCTGGACCGTGGAAGTCGATAATGCAGGCACGACCTGGAACATGCCTGTATTGTCGATAATGTAACTTGATCATTTCGAAGCGTTGGTTAAGAGTTGTTGGGTTGTATTTGATGTCCTGGACAAATATCATGCGATTCGGTACCGGCTAGGTAGCAAGGCGTCCGGCCTGGACCGTGGAAGTCGATAATGCAGGCACGACTTGGCGGAATTCTAGTTTAATTGCCATAAAATGCCAAGAAAATGTAACTTGTTCCTTTTGAAGAGTTGGTTATGGTTTCTTGGGTTGTATTTGATGTCCCGGATAAATACCATGCGATCTGGTAGCAGATCCTTACCAAGGTGTCCGGCCTGGACCATGGATGGCGATAATACAGGCACGACTCGCTGAATTCCAGTTTAATTGCCATAAAATGCCAAAAAATGTAACTTGGTCATTTTGTAGCGTTGGTTATGGTTAATTGGGTCATATTTGATGTCCCGGACAAATATCATGCGATCCGGTACCGGCACCGTACCAAGGCGTCCGGCCTGGACCATGGTAGGCGATAATAGAGGCACGACTTGCGAAATTCCAACTTAATTGCCATAAAATGCCAAAAAATGTAACTTGATCATTTCGAAGCGTTGGTTATGGTTCCTTGGGTCGTATTTGATGTCCCGGAGAAATATCATGTGATCCGGTACCGGCTCCGTACCAAGGTGTCCGGCCTGGACCATGGCAGGCGATAATATAGGCACAACTGACGGATTTCCAGTTTAATTGCCATAAAATGCCAAAAAATGTATACTTGACGATTTTGAAGAGTTGGTTATGGTTCCTTGGGTTGTATTTGATATCCCGAAAAAATATCATGCGATCCAGTAGTGGCTCCATACAAAGGCGTCTCGCCTGGACCATGGATGGCGATAATACATGCACAACTAGCGGAATTCTAGTTTAATAACCATAAAATGCCAAAAAATATAACTTGATCATTTCGTAGCATTGGTTATGGTTCCTTGAGTCGTATTTGATGTCCCTGACAAATATCATGCTATCCGGCACCGATTCCGTACCAAGGTGTCCAGTCTGGACCATGGTAGGCGATAATACAGGCACGACTGGCGAAATTGCAGTTTACTTGCCATAAAATGCTAAAAAATGTAACTTGATCATTTAGAAGCGTTCCTTATGGTTCCTTGGGTCGTATTTGATGTCCCAGAGAAACATCATGCGATCCGGTACCGGCTCTGTACCAAGTCATCTGGCATGGACAATGGCAGACGATAATACTGGCACGGCTGGCGGAATTCCAGTTTAATAGCCATAAAATTCCAAAAAATGTAACTTGATCATTTCGAAGCAATGGTTTAGGTTCCTTGGGTCGTATTTTATGTCCCGGACCAACATCATGTGATTCGGTACCGGTTAAGTACCAAGGCGTCCGCCTGGAACATGGCAGGCGATAATACAGGCACGACTTGGCGGAATTCCAGTATAATTGCCATAAAATTCAAAAAAATGTAACTTGATCCTTTCTAGGCATTGGTTATGGTTCCTTGGGTCGTATTTGATGTCCCGGAAAAATATCATGCGATCCGGTACCGGCTCCGTACCAAGGCGTCCGGCCTGGACCATGGCAGACGATAATACAGGCACGACTNTCCTTGGGTCGTATTTGATGTCCCAGAAAAATATAACGCGATCCTGTACCGGATCCGTACCAAGGCATCCAGCCTGAACTACGGCAGACAATAATATAGGCACGACTGTCGGAATTCCAGTTTAATTGCCATAGAATGCCAAAAAATGTAACTTGATCATTTCGAAGCGTTGGTTATGGTTCCTTGGGTCATATTTTCCTCCCCGGAAATATATCATGCGATCAGGTACCGGCACCGTACCAAGCCGTCCGGCCTGGACCATGGCAGGCGATAATACATGCACGAATGGCGGAATTCCAGCTTAATTGCCATAAAATGCCAAAAAATGTAATTTGATCATTTTAAAGCGTTGGTTATGGTTCCTTGGGTCGTATTTGATGTCCCGGAGAAATATCGTATGGTCCCATACCGGCTCCTTACCAAGTCGTCCGGTCTTTACCATGGAAGGCGATAATACAGGCATGTTCCAGGTCGTGCCTGCATTATCGCCTTCCATGGTCCAGGCTGGACGCCTTGGTACCTAGACGGTTCCGAATCGCATGATATTTGTCCGGGACATCAAATACAACCCAAGGATTCTTAACCAACGCTTTAAAATGATCAAATTACATTTTTTGGCATTTTATGGCAATTAAACTGGAATTCCACCAGTCGTGCCTGTATTATCGCCTGCCATAGTCTAGGCCGGACGCCTTGGTATGAAGCCAGTAGCGGATAGCATGAAATTTCTCCAGGACATCAAATACGACCCAAGGAACCATAACCAACGCTTTAAAATGATCAAATTACATTTTTTGGCATTTTATGGCAATTAAACTGGAATTCCACCAGTCGTGCCTGTATTATCGCCTGCCATAGTCTAGGCCGGACGCCTTGGTATGAAGCCAGTAGCGGATAGCATGAAATTTCTCCAGGACATCAAATACGACCCAAGGAACCATAACCAACGCTTCGAAATGATGAAATTACCATTTTGGCATTTTATGGCAATTAAACTGGAATTCTGGCANTGACCTAAGGAACCACAACGCTTGGCATTTTATGGCTATTAAATTGGAATTCTGCCAGTTGTGCCTGTATTATCGCCTGCCATGGTCTAGACGAGATGCCTTGGTACGGAACCGGTACCGGACCGCATGATATTTGTCCGGGACATCAAATACAACCCAAGAAACCATAACCAACTCTTCGAAAGGATCAAGTTACATTTTTTTTAATTTTATGGCAATTATACAGGTATTCCGCCAAGTCGTGCTTGTATTATCACCTGCCATGTTCCAGGCCGGACGCACATGATATTTTTCCGGGAAACCAAAGATGACCCAAGGAACCATAACCAAGACTTCGAAATGATCAAGTTACATTTTTTGGCATTTTATAGCAATTAAACTGGAATTCTGCCAGTCGTGCCTGTATTATCGCCTGCCATGGTCCAG
>ML431070.1:0-12287 GCA_005239525.1 Nicotiana knightiana
ACAATAGCAAACAATGCACGACATCACCCTTCGTGCTTTTAACACTCTTCCTCACCCAAACAACAATCAAAAACAAGGGCAAGGGAGTAAATAGAATAGAAATAAAAATCCCGGCAAGGGAACAATAACAGTAATCTCAACATCCCAGCAAGGGAGACAATATCAAACAATGCACGGCATCACCCTTCGTGCTTTAACACTCTTCCTCACCCAAACATCAATCACAAACAAAGGGCAAGGGAGTAAACAGAATAAAAATAGAAATCCCGGCAAGAGAACATCAATTAAATAATTAAATCCCGGCAAGGGAACAATAACAGTAATCTCAACATCCCAGCAAGGGAGACAATATCAAACAATGCACGGCATCACCCTTCGTGCTTTAACACTCTTCCTNTAAGCATGGAAGTTTCAACAAAATCAGAATATTCGCAATATAAAGACTCAAGGGCATGCTAGACACCAGTGTATAGATACGCATCACCATGCCTATACATCGTACTCGACAATTAGAAAGTAGGAAATAAGACTCAACTCCTATTCCCTCAAGCTAAGGTTAGACCAAACACTTACCTCGGGTCCAAAATATAGCAATCAACCCTCTAACACTGCCTTTCCTTTAGAATTCAACTCCGGAATGGTATTATCTAGACACAATTAACTCAAGTATATCAATAAGGATTCAATAATTCAATTACATAGCCTAATTACCCATATCCATGCATTCTTCCAATATAACAAAATTCGACCCGGGGCTCACTTGGTCCAAACACGAGGCTCGGACCAAAACCATGTCACCCATTCACCCACGTGCCCGAATATATAATTTGTTTTCAAATTTGACCCCAACACGAGGTCTAAATTAAGAAAAATTAAAAGACCCTAACTCTAGCCAATTCCCCAATTTTCTACTCTAAATTTTATGTTTTAGGCTTAGGAATTCATTAGATGAAATCTTGTAAAAAGAAGTTAAGGAGTAAAGAAAATGAGTTAGAAATCACTTACTAATGTTTTGGAGAAGAAAGAGTGTTTGGAAAATCGCCTCTTATGTTTTTAGGGCTTTGAAAAATGAAAATAACTAACATTCCCGTCCATTTATACCCCCTCTCAGGTCCCCCACCGCGGACCACGAAAAATGGACCGTGGCCGCGCTAGCAAAGGCCAAGAAAAGCTGAAGAAAGCCAAGAAAAATGACTGTAGTGACATGCTTTAGTATTTTGGCCATTACAGATGTCCAAATTACGATTTCTTTACCTTTTTGGAAACTAGACACGAAGGGCTACAACTTTTTTTTTTTGTGAATCATCTCAAAATTTCTTTGTAGATTAAAAGATATAGGCCTCCGAAGTCGGACCAGTGGCCCAGCTCCTCCACCGCGGCCGCGAAGCCCTCAGCGCACAAAAAAGGACCGCGGGTCTTGATGGTAAGTTCAGAGATCTGAGTTCTGTGACCTCTAACAGCTATATTTTAAGCCTAAAAACCTCTCGGTACCTACCCGAAACTCACCCAAGCCCTCGGAACCTCAAACCCAATGCATACACGACCTCAAAATCGTCCTACAGACTTATTCGAGTAATGAAACCACCAAAATAACATAAAAACAATGAATCAAACCTCAAAATCACTAGTTTTTCTTCAAACTTCATAAACTTTCAAATTTAGAGTTTTAAGTCTGAAACATGTCAAACGATGTCCAATTTCAACCAAACTTCATAGAAATATCTTAAACCACATATAAGACCTGTACTGGAGCCGGAACCAAAATACGGGCCCGATACCAACACATTCTAACCAATTTTCATTTCACTTTTCTTTATAAATTTCAGAAAAACAATTTCACTCAAAAATTCATTTCTCGGGCTTGGGACCTCGGAATTCGATTCCGGGCATACGCCCATGTCCCATATTTTCCTACGGACCCTCCGGGACCGTCAAATCACGGGTCCGGGTCTGTTTACCCAAAATGTTGACCGGAGTCAAATTTACTCATTTTAATATCAAATTTTAGCATTTTTCAAAGAAATCATAATTAAGCTGTCCAGCTACGCGCCCGGACTGCACACGCAAATTGAGGTAACTACATATGAGGTTTTCAAGGCCTCAAAAATACGGAATGGGTAATAAAATAGGTAATGACCCTTTGGGTCGTCACATTCTCCACCTCTAAAACAATTGTTCATCCTCGAATGGATAGAAGAAGGAAGTATCTGAGTCAGGGAATAAATAAGGGTAACGGCTTCCTATATCGGACTCGGACTCCCAGGTCGATGCCTCAGGAGGCTGACCTCTCCACTGAACACGAACAGAAGGGAAACTCTTGGATCTCAACTGACGAACTTGCCGGTCTAGAATAGCTACCGGCTCCTCCTCATAAGATAAGTCCTTGTCCAACTGGACAGTGCTGAAATCTAACACGTGGGCTGGATCGCCGTGATACCTCCGAAGCATGGACACATGAAAAACTGGATGTACGGCTGATAAGCTAGGTGGCAATGCAAGTCTATAAGCCACCTCTCCCACTCGATCAAGAATCTCAAACGGACCAATGAATCTAGGGCTAAGCTTGCCCTTCTTCCCAAATCTCATCACGCCCTTCATAGGCGACACTCGGAGCAATACTCGCTCACCAACCATGAAAGCCACATCTCGAACCTTGCGATCTGCATAACTCTTTTGCCTGGACTGAGCTGTACGAAGCCAATCCGAAATGATCCTGACCTTTTCCAAGGCCTCCTGAACCAAATCTGTACCCAACAACTGAGCCTCTCCCGGCTCAAACCATCCAACCGGAGATCCTCCAAAGGAAAGAACTGATCCCATGATCCTCCAAAGTCAATAACACAAGCTCGGAGCATATCCTCCAATATCTGAATAGTCCGCTCGGACTGCCCGTCCGTCTGAGGATGAAATGATGTGCCCAACTCCACCTGGGTGCCTAACTCCCGTTGAACCGCTCTCCAGAAACGCGAGGTAAACTGCACGCCCCAGTCCGAAATGATAGATACCGGCACACCATGAAGGCGAACAACCTCCCGCATATAGATCTCAGGTAACCTCTCGGATGAATAGGATACTGCCACATGAATGAAATGCGCTGACTTGGTCATCCTATCAACAATGACCCAAACTGCATCGAACTTCTTCCGGGTCAATGGTAGTCCAGTAACGAAGTCCATAGTGATCCTCTCCCACTTCCACTCGGGAAGCTCAATCCTCTGAAATAAACCACCAGGCCTCTGATGCTCATACTTAACCTGTTGACAATTCAAACACCGCGCCACATATGCCACAATATCCTTCTTCATTCTACGCCACCAATAATGCTGCCGCAAATCCTGATACATCTTCGCGGCGCCTGGATGAATTGAGTACCGGGAACTATGGGCCTCGTCTAAAAATCAACTCTCGAATCCCATCAACATTGGGCACACAAACTTTCCCCTGCAATCTCAAAACACCATCATCATCTAAGGTCACCTGCTTGGCGCCTCCGCGCTGCACCGTGTCTCTAAGGACACACAAATGGGGATCATCAAATTGCCGATCACGGATACGCTCCAATAATGAAGAACGAGCGACCGTACAAGCCAACACTCGACTAGGCTCAGAAATATCCAACCTCACAAATCGATTGGCCAAAGCCTGAACATCCAAAGCAAGCGGCCTCTGACTGACCGGAATAAAAGCAAGACTGCCCATACTAGCTGACTTCCTACTCAAAGCATCGGCCACCACATTGGCCTTCCCCGGGTGATATAAGATGGTAATATCATAATCTTTCAACAACTCCAACCACCTCCTCTGCCTCAAATTCAACTCCTTTTTCTTGAACAAGTAGTGAGGACTCTTATGATCCATGAACACCTCACACGCCACACCATACAGATAGTGCCTCCAAATCTTCAATGCGTGAACAATGGTTGCCAACTCCAAATCATGCACTTGATAGTTCTTCTCATGAATATTCAACTGCCTCGAACTATAAGCAATGACCTTGCCATCCTGCATTAACACTACACCAAGCCCAATACGGGAAGCATCGCAATAAACTGTGTAAGGCCCTGAATCTATGGGCAAAACCAATATCGGTGCCGTAGTCAGAGCTGTCTTGAGCCTCTGAAAGCTCGCCTCACACTCGTCCGACCATCTGAACTTGGCACCCTTCTGGGTCAACCTGGTCATCCGGGCTGCAATAGATGAGAACCCTTCCACGAACCGACGATAGTAGCCTGCCATTCCCAGGAAACTCCGAATCTCTGTAGCTGATGCTGGTCTAGACCAGTTCTTGACTGCCTCAATCCTCTTTCGAGTCAACCTGAATAACCTCTACTGATACGACATGACCCAAGAATTCAACTGAACTCAACCAGAACTCACACTTCAAAAATTTTGCATATAGTTGACTGTCCTTCAGAGTCTGAAGAATCACTCTGAGATGCTGCTCGTGCTCCTCCTGGCTGCGAGAGTATATCAATATATCATCAATGAAGACTATCAAGAACGAGTCCAAATAAGGCATGAACAGTCGGTTCATCAAGTCCATAAAAGTTGCTGGGGCATTTGTCAACCCAAACGACATGACAAAAAACTCGTAATGCCTGTACCGACTGCGGAAAGCTGTCTTAGGGACATCAGATGCCCTAATCCTCAACTGATGGTAGCCACATCTCAAGTCTATCTTTGAAAATACCTTGGCACCCTGAAGTTGATCGAACAAATCATCAATCCTCGGCGGTGGATGCTTATTCTTGATTGTAACCTTGTTCAATTGCCGGTAATCAATGCACATCCTCATAGAACCATCTTTTTTCTTCACAAACAAAACTGGAGCACCCCAAGGAGAAACGTTAGGCCTAATGAAACCCTTCCCAAGCAAATCCTGCAACTGTTCCTTCAATTCTTTTAACTCTGGCGGGGCCATGCGATACGGCTGAATAGAAATAGGCTGGGTGCCCGAAGCCAGATCAATGCAGAAATCAATGTCCCTGTTAGGTGGCATCCCGTACAGGTCTGAAGGGAAGACCTCAAGAAACTCACAAACCACGGGTACCGATTCAATAGAGGGAACCTCAACACTGGAATCGCGCACATAAACCAAATAAATCAAATACCCCTTCTTGACCATACGCCAAGCCTTCACGTACGAAATAACACTACGGGTAGAATGACCAGGAGTCCCTCTACACTCCAAACGGGGCAAATCCGGTAAGGCTAAGGTCACCGTCTTGGCATGGCAATCCAAGATAGCATGATATGGGGATAACCAGTCCATCCCCAATATAACATCAAAGTCGACCATACCTAAAAGCAACAAATCAACACGGGTCTCAAGACCCCCAATCGCCACAACACAAGAACGATGGACTCGATCGACCACGATAGAATCACCCACCGGTGTAGATACATAAACAGGAATACTCAGTGGATCACTAGGCATGACCAGGTATGGTACAAAATAAACGTACGAATACATAGACCCTGGATCAAATAGCACCGAAGCATCTCTTTCATAGACCCGAATAGTACCTGTAATGACTGTATCTAAAGACTCAGCCTTTGGCTTGGCTGGAAGAGCATAACATCGGGGTTGGGGGTTGGGCCCCACCACCCTGAATCACATCTCTAGGACGGCCGGCTGCTGGCTGACCTCCACCTCTGGCGGCCTGGGCTCCACCTCTAGATGGCTGGGCAGGCTGTGGAACACCTGGTGCTTGTACCATAGCACGAGAACCCTGATGCTGTGAACTACCTGGTGCTCGAGGGTAAAATCCGGTAAGGTGACCCGGATCGCCACAAGTGTAAAAAGACCTCAGCTGCTAAGGGAACTGAGTCTGACCCTGTCAACCTGAATGACCACCTCAGAAACTCTGATGAGGCAGTGCACTGATGGGAGCTGGTGGCGCACTGTAAGGCTGCTGATCAGAATAGTGCGTCTGATAACCACAACCACCTGAAGTACCATGGGAAACCTGGAGAGCTGAATGGAAGGGTCTGGGAGGATGACCTCTGCCTGAAGAATCCCTGCCCCCAGATGAGGCTCCACCGAAATGACGGGGCCTCTTGTCAGCCCCCTGACCACCACCCTGTGACATAATCATTTCAATCCTCCTGGATACATTGGCCGCATCCTAGAACGATATATCGGTACCTGACTCTCTAGCCATCTGAAGTCTGGTAGGCCGGGTCAATCCCTCAATAAATCTCTGAACCCTCTCCCGATCAGTGCGAAGTATCATACTGAGTGACTGACATGGATCCCTGCTTGAGACGCTCAAACTACCTCCGAAGGTCCTCTCTCTGAGTAATGGGAAGGAACTTCCCCAACAATACCTCTGAGAACTGAGTCCAAGTCAAAGGTGCACACCCAGCTGGTCTGGCTAACCAATAGTCTCTCCACCAACTCTTGGCTGCACCATATAATCGAAAAATAGCGAAGTCAACTCCGTTGGACTCCACTATGCCCATATTCCAAAGAACCTCATGGCAGCTGTCCAAATAATCCTGGGGGTCCTCTGATGGTGAACCAGTAAAAGTAGTAGTGAATAACTTAGTGAACTTGTCCAGTCTCCACAAAGCATCTGCTGACATAGCTGCTCCCTCTGTTACCAGTGCTGCAATACCCGTCTGAGCTACTCCGGCTGGCTAAGGTGCCGGAGTCTGAAACGGTGGAGCTAGCTCCTCTGGCGTGCGAGTAGCAGGAGTCTGGGAACCTCCCCCAGCCTGAGAGATGGCTGGTGCAGTAGGAAGAAGACCCTCTTGTGCTACACTCTCCATGAGTCCGACTAGATAGACAAGAGCGACCTGAAGCACTAGGGTAGCTATGAACCCCTCTGGGACCTGAGCTGGTCCAACTGGGATTGCCGGAACTGGGACCTCCTCGTCAGACTCGACCTGAGGGTCTCCATACTGATCCCTCAGACTCTACCAAGTTGTCCGTGAGTTGTGAGACCTAAGCAACCTAGTGCTCTGATACCAACTTGTCACGCCCCGAAGTCTCACCATCGGGCCGTGATGGCTTCTAACGTTGAACCCGCTAAACAAGCCAACGTGTATAGTTAAACTAGCATGAAAATATCGATTTAACAGAATAAGCTACAAACAGTTCACAACTTAACAACGGAAATAAATAAATTTGGTTTTCAAAACTGATTAAAGACAACATAATACATCGATGCATAATTTTCCCAAAACCTGGAGTCACAAACTCACGAACTGTCTATAAGAGTGCTAAACACAAAGTCTGAAAGGAAATACATGACTGTCTCTGAAACTAGAGAAAAACAAGACAGTAACGAAGATATAGGGATGGAAGAGACGCCAAGGCCCACGAACTCCAGCGGGTAAACCTTGAAGCCTCTAGGGTAAGCTGAAAGACACTCCCACTAATGATGTCCTCCGGGTCCGGCTGCATAATCTGCACAACACAAAGAAGTGCAGGTGTAGCATCAGTATAACCGACCCCATGTACTGGTAAGTGCCTAGCCTAACCTCGGCGAAGTAGTGACGAGGCTAGAACCAGACTACCAAGTAAAACTGTGCAATTCAAATATATAAATATATACACAACGGAAAAGAAATACAGGAGGTAATCAATCAATAAGGGAAGGGAAACATGTTGTAGGGAGATAACAGTTTCATATAAGAAATCTTAAATAAAGAAAGGAACAACAAGGACAGAATATCAATAAGGACCAGAAATCACAAGCTTGCACGGCATCACCCTTCGTTCTTTTACTCTCTTTCCTCACAGTATAATCAATGAATATCGGTACGGAATGGTACATCGTACGACGCGACATCAACCTTCGTGCTTTACACTCTTTCCTCACAATATCAAACAATTCACGGCATCACCCTTCGTGCTTTAACACTCTTCCTCACAATAGCAAATAATGCACGGCATCACCCTTCGTGCTCTTAACACTCTTCCTCACCCAAACAGAAATCACAAACAAGGGCAAGGGAGTAAACATAATAGAAATAGAAATCCCGGCAAGGGAACAATAACAGTAATCTCAACATCCCAGCAAGGGAGAAGATATCAAACAATGCACGGCCTCACCCTTCGTGCTCTAACACTCTTCCTTACAATAGCAAACAGTGCACGACAACACCCTTCGTGCTTTAACACTCTTCCTCACCCAAACATCAATCACAAACAAAGGGCAAGGGAGTAAACATAATAGAAAAAGAAACCCGGCAAGGGAACATCAATTAAACAATTAAATCCCGGCAAGGGAACAATAATAGTTGTGAGCATGTGATTTTTCACCTACTAAATGCTCCTACAAAATTCGATAAATAAATTAATTTCATAGATTTTTGTTGAATTTCAGTGTTTATTTGTGAATTATTTGCATTGCATGAGCATCGTTCATCTTTTAAAAATTTATAAAGTGATAAATAACAATAATTTTTTTTTTAAAACTTTCATTATTTGACATAATTGGGGTTTTGATAATTAGTTGCATAATTTAATCATTTTTTCTAAGAAAATAACGAAATTGGTTCTTTAAATAATTATGGGTACTACACTAATGGTTTTACTTTTAATTAACTCATTAATTAACATATAATTAAATGAAATCAGTTTAAGACTGATTAGTACATTATTAGAGTTTTTTTAGGTAATTAATTAACCTAAGTATCTTTAAAAAAAAAGGGGGGAGACTAAATTCGGACCTGGGCTTGAAATCACCCAAGTCCAATCTTCCTCTACAAACAACCCAGGCCCAATCTGCCTCTACAAACAACCCAGGCCCAAACCCCCTTACCCGGCTTGCCCAAACCCAGTACACAAAACGACGACGTTTAAGAGGTGCTAAATCTCAGCCGTTGATCTTTCCAGATCCAACGGTTGAGAACTACCCAATCCCTAACTATATAAATGTCCAAACTAAACCCTACCCCCCATTCACTTAGAAATTCTAACCCCCCCTCCCCTTCGTCCGTCTCTCTCTCTCTCTCTTCTCTCTAAAAGAAACCCTAGCCGCCCTCAGGATCCCACCACCTTCCGACCACCGGAACTCAACCAAATGCAATCAAATTCTTACCAGATGATCCTCTCTTCATCCTCAACCCCGTCCTGTTGTTAGCTTCTTAAGAAAACCATCCAAATTCTTCAATTTCAAATCTGAAAACAGAAACCCTAGCTTTCCCCCTACCCATCGACTTGAATACATTTAATAGCTCCTACCTACATGTATCGATAGCTCTCGTTGAGGGATATTGATTCATGTGGGTTGAAGTTATTTTCAAACCCCGTCGGAGTCCGGCAAGGTCCAGCGACATCTATTGTTTCCGGCCAAACCCTTTAACAGGTATTTCCTTTTCCCTTTTTATATTTATTGTTTATTTTTCTGTCTCTTTGCTGATAGTATGAAACCATGAACATGTTCATCACTATTTTGGCATCACTGATTTGATTCGGGTCCAAACACACTGTATAATAATTATGCTTAGTTAGTGTGCATTTAGTAATTTACATGATTTGCTTTAGGTTGTTTTTTATCACCATTTTTCTGTGCATATATGACAGTATATGCCCCTGTTCTTCCTTGTTTGTTTCATTTTACTTTGATTCATCTAGATTTTGATCCTTGTTATCATGCACATGCCGGTTAGTTTAACATTTTGGAATGAAAATCGTTTGTTAGAGTTAGTTGTCCTATCAATCAGTTCTTTAGCCTTAGATAATAGTTTAGTTATTAATCATCGATCAATTATGTTTCCCTTTTGATTTCATTTGAATTATTTGACTTTTTTTTTCCTTAATCCATTTCTGATTGTCAAACTGATTTGTTAGCTCGTCTATTATAATTTTAGCCTATGTATCTCAGTGTTGGTCATTTCTTGAGATCACTTGATTAAGTAAAGAATAATTGAGGGACTGATTTGGTTAAGTTAATGAAAGAACTAGTCACATTTAGATTTAATTAAACCTAAAATCAGTGAACCTAAGTTTAAAAGACTAAATTGACTGACTTAAGCTAATTAACAAGTCATTAAAACTAGAATTAGTACCTAATAGTGAAATTAACCTAAACTTAGGTAACTAGTGAGTATGGTTGGAAATCAAGTCTAGGAACGTAATTGTTAACCTAACTAACTTTCTTTAATCAAACTAAGATCCTAGAATGATCAAAATAGGTTAAAAGTTCAGTTTTATAGAATTAATCACTCAATTGACTAAGAGTTAATAGATAAGCCTAATTACACCTAATAAAATTATTTAAACCAATTAGTTCAATTAACTACTGATTTTAATTCAAATGGTAGTCAATTTGAGTTAAATTGATTTGGGCAATAAGAAATTAGTCACACTTAACTAGTAGACCTAATTTTAAAAATCATCTAACAACATAGTCGATCTAAGTCCTAGATAACTAGTTAAGATCAATTATTCAATTAATTAAGTTTAAGAACAAATGATTCACTCAGTCTCACCCTTAAGTAATTTCAACTTCTAGTAAAAAACTTAAATCAATTTCATTNGAGGGTTAGTAGGGTTAGTATAGGATTCTAATTGAGGAATCATGGGTGTAACAACCCAAGAACCTTCTAGAATAAGGAAATATCAGGAAATCAGATATTTTAAGGTTAAAATAGCAATTTCAAAAGGGGAATAAGGGCTGGAATGTTCTGAAAATAAGGAGCTGTCCCCAAAAGGATAAGGGTGACAGCTGCATTGATACTATTTCCAGCTTATTGGATAAGGAATATGCTGAGCATATCCTATCCCAAATGCCCCTATATATACACACACTTTTTACCACTAGATTGGATTTTTTTTGGACTCTTCTTTGAACCTTTTTGGACTGAAAAAATACAACTCTTTTGACTACTAAAAGACTTGAAAAAACAGAAATAGAAAGGGATTGCAGTTAGGAATGTGAAAACAATCTGAACTTAGTCTGTCTTGTATCTGTGGTTTTCTTTCCTAAAGGGCCTGGTTTTGTTGCTGTCTTTATTTAATCGTTTGGTATTCAAAATCATCCTTTTCTGGATTTCTTTACTGTGGGTTTCTTGCTGTTCGTGGGTGCTGTTTGTGGCTGCTGGGTTTTTCTTCTTCTTGCTGATTTCCATCTGCCTGACCTTTATTTGGTCAGGTTCCTTTTGTTATCTTGCTCTTAAAAGTATGTAAGCTGAGTTTGTTTTATGAAATATAAAGATCTGAAATCCACTGTCTTTCCTCCATGAATCTGTGATTTTATTTACTTAAACCAATTCATGTATAAACTTATGTGACAAAGAGGTGAGGCATGTATATAGAGTATTACATTATGTTTGTTTAGTTTCTAATCTCTGAACTTCATATAAGTCTGGTTAAATTTAAAACTGTCTTTATATGATTGTGTAATCGAGGGGTTGTTGGAAAACAACATCAAAGGGTAATGAACTTAACCTCTAATGGTTAAGTTCATCCTATAAATATGCTTAAATATTGGTCTGGTTCAGGCCTTAGAAATCTAGTTATTATTATGAAACAGCACTAGGGTAGATGAATTTGACCCTCTGTAATGATCAAATTCACCCCATATTAGGTGCTTAAACAGTAGCTTATCACCCTTTAAGGGTACAAAAAATGGGTAATCAACAGGGGCTTTAGAGTAGGGAATCTGAACCCTTCAAATGGTTAGATTCACCCTCTNAACAATAGGTTTGAAACATGTAAATAATCAGATAATTAGGCCAAATATTACTAGTTAAGCAACTGTGCTAGAACCACGGAACTCGAGAATGCCTAACACCTTCTCCCGGGTTAACAGAATTCCTTACTCGGATTTCTGGTCGCAGGCAAATTAAAACAGAGTCAAAATTTCCTCGATTTGGGATTTTTAAATAACACAGTGTCCCGGAACATCGTCAAAATCCGGGTGGCGACTCTGAAATAAATAAATAAATCCCAAATCCGAATAATGTCACTTAAATTGGAAAAACTCGCCATATCATCCCTTATTACCCCTTCATTAATCCGGGGGTAGTGGAAAAAGGAGGTGTGACAGCTCTGGCGACTCTGCTGGGGATAGGAATCCAGAATCTCTGGTTCAGGGTTCAAGAATTCGAGCTTAGAGTAACTGTTGTATTTGGATTTACTATCTGATTTTACATATTTGAACCAAATGTGCTAAATGCTGCTTTTACCGCTTTGATATTATCTGAACTGTATATAAAATTGTGCCGAAACCGTCTTCTCTCTGAGTCTTCTAAATCATCTGGGAAATTTGCACTTCGTGTGACTTCTTTTCTGTTAGAGTCATATCCAAATTTTAGAACGAGGTACGGAT
>ML431072.1:0-49234 GCA_005239525.1 Nicotiana knightiana
ATTAATGCGCATAAAATGTAAGGTATATCACATGTTAAACTATGCAATTTAGTGTCGCATCAGTCACATTTGGTTTCCTTTGGGTCAAACAAATCGATAGAAAATTTCTCAGGTGTTGTTGAGGAAAACAATCCCTTATTATGCAGAAGATGCAGCATATTGTTGGTGATCTGGAATGTCTCCGCTTGTATTTGGGGCACAGCAATGGCAGTGGACAGGTTGTCAGCTGTTGGTTGTGCCCAATCATAGAGTGCAGCTTCTGGCACAAGAGGTGCCACCACTCCATCGTTTGGTACAAGAGGTACCCGGTTGTTTGCGTTGACGTCATCCACGTTTTCCATTTCAAGTTGTGATAAGTGTTTGTCCTTCTTGTTAGCACGGTTTAATGCTCGGAATGTTTTCTCGGGGTCTGAGAGTCCTTCAAGAAGTTTACCAGTCCTCAAAGAGTTTCTAGGCATACACATGCATCCCACAAGAATTCAACCTTGAGAATTTCAATGAAAAACTATTTAACACCGTGAAAAATTGAGCTAAACTAATAATTCTAGCAATACTTCTGAGTTGTAACAAATAACATCGTTAGTTCCCCGGCAACGACGCCAAAATTTGATCACGCCCAACTATGCCTTATAAAAGACAAAGTGTTCGCTGCAAATATAATCTGGTTTAAAGTCCGGAGTCGAATCCTCAGGGAATTAACCTATCTAGTACAACTCCCACTGATGCTAATATAAGCTCAGACAATTTTCGGGTGCAGTATTTTTATCAATAATTGTTTGGATTTATTAACTAAAGAGACTGATATTAAAAACTAACAGTATTTAATATTAAAGATAACTCAATGGTAGAAAGATCTAGTGCAGTGATTTCCCCAATTGCTAGACTAATTCTGACTCTTTTGCTATAGTCTCACTGTGTTACACTATGAGGATTACGAGCTATGGGTTACTGAAATTATCTCTCGATCAACTACAGTAATTTACTAGAGCATTCTCTCGAACTACTCTAGCTGATAATTTATGCAGCTCTAATTTATCCCACCAAAGTTTCGTTATCTCTAACTCCACTTTTAAATTCAAGTAATGAATCTCTTCAATTACCCAAAAGTGGTGTTGTTCAACAACAATCTAACCTGGTATTCTTTCTCAAGCAACACCAAGCAATTAGACACGACTAATCAAGGGCCCAATCAAATAATCACCATACAAAGCATAGTTGAACAATCTTAGATTAAACCCGGATCGATTATAATAATGTTGAGTCAAAACTTCATCTAACAATTGGTTCCATCAACCCTAGACGAATTGTTTAGCTACTCATGCTAAAATATAAAGAAAGCATAGAATAATTCATCATCCCCAAAATAAGGACAAAAGATGGAGAATAGAAAAAATGATAATTGTAGCCTTGTCTTCTCACACTTGTTCTCCTCCTCAAAGTTTCTCTAAAACAAGTTTAAAACCTAGATATCCTTTATTTTGGGCGAGCTGGACCTTTTATAGGTTAAGTGGAATTGTCCTCAAGCTTCCAATTTTACCCTAGAAATAACGCGTGTGGAACTGGGCTAGCGCAGTCGCGCTATGGCCGCGCTAATGGCCTTCCAATCTGCCTTTTGCACCTGGACGAGCGCAGCTGCGCTAGTGGACGCGTTATGGCCGCGCTAATGGCGTATCATTCTGCCTTTGCATTTCTTCTTCCTTCATTCACACGCTCTTAACTCCAAAGGGTCTTTCTCGGTTTAATTTAGCTCCAAACACCATCCTAGGTCTCATAAGCACAACTTGCTCCTGCGAAACATAAAATCCAAAATTAGATCCATTTTAACATCATTTACCCTTCCTAGGACAGTGAAGCATAATGAAGTTGGAGTATAAATATACGCTAAACTACATGAATCTAGCCTATTATCAATGGGTAAGAGTTTTTATTGTTTTGTAAAGTTTTTACTAAGATTAATGTGTTTTTTTTGTTAAATTGCAGGTTCATCCCGAGTAATAAGACTACGAGGATAATCACCAAAGCCATCAGAAAGCTTTATGATGGCCCTTATGCGACTTGGACTGATTTCTCATTTTCGCTGAAGGAGCAAATTTTCAATCAATTTAAGGTATAAATGTTGTTTTAAGCAGTTTAATTATTTATATTTATGATATTTCTATATAATATTCAACTTTTGAAATACAGAGCAAGTGTGTATGGGAACACCGATATAGCGCGGAAGTGGCTGCAAATTTTCATCACAAAGCTCGCAAGCAGTTGTCGCATACTTTCTCCGAAGCTAGAAAGAAGAACAAGAAGCCTGACTGGTTACTTCAAAATTTATGGGATGATTTGAAAAGGTAATGGTTTACCGCAAAGTTCTTAGAGAAGAACGAAAAAGGAAAAAAAGCTCGCGCATCTGAGAAGGGAGGCTCCTTGCACACTGAAAGTGCGATCAGCTAGGGACAATAAAAAGAAGATTGGTACGTAATTGCTTATTTTAATTTTCAAAGTATATCTATTCTGTTTATTAACTGAATTAATTTATTTTCAGAAAAATAAGTTGGGGCATCCAATGAACCAAGATGAGCTATTCAAGGAGACACATATTGTAGAGAAGAAGAAAGAGACGGATCACGAAAGGTGGGTCAAGGACCGGGCCTCGACTGTATATGTAAGTTTTCACTTCACATTAAGTATTTTAATTTACTTTTATATAAATTTTGAAATACTAATTCAAAATGTAAATTTTCGTATAGGGTCGCTTCCAAACTAACGTGGAGGAATTCATCCGCACTTAGCCACCTAATGAGTCGGGTCAGCCAACTCAACATTCGGACGAGGATGCTGAAAGAATATGGATGGAGTCTGCTGGCGGTCCAAAATGGGGGAAGGTATACGGGCTTCCTACCAAGAAATTTCATCGCTATAAGTGTGGAATGCAAGGAATAGGGACTTCCTTGAAAGACGAGCAACTTGATGGGGAGAGCCTCTCCGCTATGCGGGAGACTGTGACAAGGCTCACATCTGAGCTAGAAGCGACCAAGGAAAGAGAAAAGGTTAGAGATGCTCAGTACCTTGGCATGCAAGCTCAGATCAGAACTCTCCTATCTACTGGAGCTTTTTCGATTCCCCGGTCTCGTGAGTCATCGCCAGAGGCTCGACCTGCACGTGAACGTTCCTCCCGTCCTCCCCGTGATCTTTCCTCCCGTCCTCCCCGTGGTCGTTCTTCCCGTCCTCCACAAGACCCTTCTCTATACCGTCTTGTAGATGAAAGTTCATCAGACGGTGATGATGATGTTGTACAAAACACTCCTTGACTTTTATATACTTTGAACTAGACAAATAGAATCGGTTTTGAACTAGTTGTAATAAGCTTTAACTTGGTTTTGTTAGTTTAATTTGTTAGTTCTATTGAACTTTAATTTGTTAGTTTTAATGTGTTTATTGAATTGTGTTGTTGTTGTTATGTTGTTGTTGTTGTTGTTGTTGTTGTTGTTGTTGTTGTTGTGTTTTAGGGATTTTGGTATTGAATTGTGTTGTATTTATTGAATCGTATTGTTATTTAGGGATTCTGGTATGCTGGCAGGTGATGTAGCTACCAAAACAGGCATTTTATGCCAAAATTAAAACCCAGAAAATTGGCCAAAGTTGGTCGATATCTAAGTAAAAAAAAATATTTTCTGCAAATTAGCGACCAAGGTTGGTCGCTTAAGTCTAAAAAAAATAAAAAATTAAATATTAGCGACCAAAGTTGGTCGGTTAATGAATCCAGTTTTAATGTTACCGACCAACTTTGATCGGTATGGTTAAATTTAAATTTTATAAAAAATAATATATATTTTACTTTACCGACCAACTTTGGTCAGTAATTTTTAAATTTTAATAATTAATAAAATAACGTAATTTTAATATACCGACCAACTTTGGTCGGTAAAATTAAATTATTAAAATATGTTACCGACCAAAGTTGGTCGGTATGTTCTTTAAATTGTACAGTTGATCATTTTACCTTAGCGGCCAACATTGGTCGCTAAGGTAAAAAGACCACCAAAATAGCGACCAAGCGTGTTTAGATACATTTTGGTCGAGAATTTACCAAAAATGACCAACATTGGTCGGTTATTGTGGTGTATCCGTACCAAACGACCCCTAAGAAACTAAAATGTCCTAAGACAAAGTGTCCTAGGTGACCCTACTATGTTGGAAGAATTTCCACCTTAGTATTAATATATAAAATATATTTTGTTTTCTCAACCAAAAAAGGAAAAGAAAAGATAAAGGAATAAAAGAAATGTTAGAATATGTGCCTTCGTCAAATAAAGGCAGCTACAGCTCCCATCCCTCCCTCTTTTAATTTACTCGAGTTGAAAACGAATGTAAAGCGCTAAACGGTGGTTCTTCCTTAACCGGCAGTTTCGAGTTTGAATTTTGAAAATAGAAAAAACTCTTAGTAGAGAGTGATTTCCTCCTTAGTGAGTTCTGGTAATATAAATTTTAAATTAGTTAGGGCAGTGAATATCCAATATCATATGGTCAAAACAATTACTACTAACTTTACCATTAGTTCTGTTATTCATAAGGGGAGTATATTCCTCTAGCTTAGTTTTTTTTTTTTTGGTTTCTCATCTCATGTACGGTACTCGTAGTGGAGCCCGATTATATCTGAATTCGCGTCGAGTAGGGTACCATTCGGGAGGAAGCGCTCCCTACCAAAGATTTTGTCATATTCAGAGCTCGAACTCAAAACCTCTGATTAAAGAAGGAGCAACTTTATCCAGTGCACCACATCTAAAGATGTTCTTCCACCTTAGCTTATGCTCTCGTGCAATCAAAGAAAGACAATTATTAGAATATCATCCCATAGCTTAGGATCTATTTGACAGAATAGTGGGGAAAAAATAAAAAGGAAAGCAGTCTTTTCTTGACTTGTTATACTATGTGAATAATGTGACGAAGATAATATATTTTTGGAGTTTAAATTTTATAAATTGACAGTTTTTTGGATGGCCGAAGAATGGAATAGATATATCCAACTTCATCATAGGGTCCTCGCAAAAGAGAAAGAATTTATGATTTATCAATATTTTAACCTGTTGCAATGAGTGAGATTGTCTTATTTTTCAGGTTAATAACAATTTTTAAGGATAATTACTTGTTGTTTTGTGATGACCTAATAATGTAAGAAGAATTATAATAAAAATTAAGCTGAAAAATAAAGAGTTTACTTTTTATGTATTAACAACATAATAATATCACTTAAAATAGTTATGGCCTTATGGTATTCATTGTATAGGTTAAGCTACATAAATGATGTAAACGAATAAATAGTAAAAATAGTACTGGCTAGCCAATTTTCGTATTAGTGATTGAAAAATAGTCAGCGATTGTAAAGTCATTGAAAAATAGTCACTATTTCGCTATAACACGGACCGGTCCAACATAATATACTGGAGATTGGTGCACCTGTGTATGGACGTCCAGCATATTATGCTGGAACTCCAACATGCGAAAAGTTCTAGCATAATATACTGGAGATTGAGTACATGTGTATGAATTCCAGCATATTATGTTGGACCGATATATTATACTGAAACTCCAGTATATTATGCTAGAATATTTTCCGTATTTGAACAGTGTTTTCGTTCAGATTTATCTTTACATGAAAAGTGGCTAAATTTCGATTCCTTTTAAAATTGTGGTTATTTTTCAATTATCACTTATAAATCTAGCTATTTTTTAGTTTCTCCCGAATAAATACAATATGACCTTTTTTTTTTTTTTAAAACTTAAATCCCCAGACAAAAAAGCACACAAATTTCCGTTAGGTTCCAGTGGACCAAGCCTGTTCAAAAGGAATGGGACCCAACACCCAAAATGCCAATGACAAATAAACTATTATCATTCAACAAAGGAGGTTCGACTTCATCTCACTAGAAGACATGAATAAATATGTACATCCCTCTATTTCACAACATAATTATTATTTGAAGAGTTGAAATAAGAGTTTTTCATTACGTTTTTGTAAATATTAATTCTAACTATTATGTCTTTTAGCACAATTTTATGTAATTTTTAAATACGTAATTTTGATTAAAAAATAAAAAATTTATATCTAAGTTCATATAAAAAATTAATCAACTTGATACTTGTACTCTGACTTACGTCACATAAATTTTAATGAAAGGGGTAGAAACAATGCTGAAAATACCATAGATTTAATCTCCCCACTCTTTCAATTTTTTGGGAATGACTAACGGATCTCAAAGAGCCGAGGGTCTATCGAAAACAACTCAATCTATCCTCACAAGGTAGGGTTAAGATCTGCGTACAGACTACTTTCCCCAGACCTCACGTCGTAGGATATTGCTCGGTATGTTGTTGTTGTTGTTGACTAACAGATCCCAAAAATATCAAAAATTGTAGAAACATATAAGGGGTGGTTTGAATTTTTATCCTCCACTTGTCCTATGAGTAAACCTTTATCCTTTGCTTATTGCATAGACAAATATTTAAAATCAAAATTTTTAAATTTGGAAGTTTGCCCGTAAGACAAACGGGATTAAAACACTATAGATCCTCCTAATTTATGAGTGTAACTAATCCATAAAAAAAAGGTGCAAAGGCCCACAAGGGTATTAGATATTTGTCCGTTAGTGAGTTAATAAAATAGAGAAGAGAAGTTATAAAAAGCAATGACCACCTTATATTGTGGGATCGATGGTAAATAAGAGTTATTGCTACTTTCTTCACTCAATAGTTATAATAAATATAACAATTTATATTATTTTTTAATATTAGAACATAATATTCTTCAGTAATTAATTTTTCGATGACCTAATAGTATTATTTTTTTAACACAAAGAAGTTAAACTAGAAAAAACACAAGTTCCATGTACATAAAAGTGTAAAATCTTTTTTCACTGTGATGATCCAAAAGGGTCATCCCGTATATTCTATCTAATTTTGTATTTCGAGGCTCTATTTTTGACCTCATTCAGTTCTTTTTCAAGCTTGAGATATTTTTCACTAGCTATTTCCTTCCCTTTATCTACATTTGATAAACCAGGTTCTAGTCTTATTCCCTGAATAGTTTCTTCTAAGTCTGTGATTACTACTAGAATATCATTTCTTTCGTTCTCAACAGTATTTATTCTCATGTTCAAGCACATCTTTTCACTGCTTAGATTCTCTATTGTTTCTTTCAAATCTGCCACTACTACAGTTAAATCATCTCTCTCATTTTCTGACTCTCTATTTTTTTTCTCTCTCTCTTCCTTTTTCTTTTCAAGATCTTTTATGGTATCCTTAAAATCCACAACTACTACCATTAGGTCATCTCTTTCATTCTCAATATAGTTGATTTTGCACCTTAGAGTCTCATTCTCTTTTTCAAGGTTTCCTACAGTTTCTTTCAAGTCAACCACACACACAACTAGGTCATATCTGGTCTGTTCTACTTCTCCTAGTTCTAGGGTAAATGAATCTTTATCTTCAACTAAGCTATAATAGGTGTCAATGAGAACATTTGACAATGACATTAATTTTTTAGGAGTATAGGATTTCAGAGTTCTCTGAACATCCCTGAAATTTACCTCATCTATGTCATCTTCTTCTTCTTCATCAGATTTGAGGTGAAACCTGTGATATCAAGCCCGTATTATGGTTTCGAAGCCCGGTACAGGTTCGATATGATTTATATGTATTATCTGTGAAATTTGGTAAGAAACGGACTTAGTTTGACGTGATTCGGACCTTAAATGCAAAACTTAATGTTTATAGAAGTTTTGAAGAATTTTCATGGACTTTTAGTTTAATTCATAGTGTTAGTGTTGTTTTATGTGGTTTGAAACCTCGAGCGAGTCCATGTTAGGTTATATGACTTGTGTGTGTGGTTGGACGGGGTCCCGGGGGCCTCGGGTACGTTTAGGTTGCTCATCGGATGTTATTAGCACATGGGAGACAACTGAACCATTGTTGGTTCTGGAGTCTCGCACCTGCGATGGACCTTTCGCAGGTGCATACACGCAGGTGCGGCGAGGAGCTCGCAGGTGCGGACTTGACCCAATCCCCCAATCCTCGCAGGTGCGGTGTGTTTTCCGCAGATGCGGAGCCGCGGGTGCGGCCATTTGACCGCAGGTGCAACCCCATGCTTTTTAGTGGGTTTTCGCACCTGCGATAGTATTTCCGCAGGTGCGTGACTGCAGGTGCGGAATTGCTAAGCAATTATATCAGATCCGAGGTTTTATGTTATTTTCACCATTTTCGAATTGGAGAGCTCGGGAGAGGCTATTTTTGGAGGCTTTTGCACCTGGGTGACTTGGGTAAGTGATTTCTATCCATTATAGATCAATTTCCATGATTCCAATCTTAAATTCAACCTTTAATTTTGAAACTTTTGGGTAGAAAATGGGAAAAATGGGATGAACTTCATAGACCAAATTATGGAGTTTTGATTGGGTTTTTACCTCCGATTTGAGAGATTTTCATATGTATAGACTCGTGAGTGAATTGGTGTCCGAAAAATATAATTTTTACCCGATCCCGAGGCGTGGGCCCAGGGAACTTTTTGGGCGAATTTCCTAATTTCACGTGTTAGCTTCGGACTTATTAATTATTTTGTTTCCTTGTGATGATATTTACCCTATGCAATCGAATTGTCTAGATTTGGGCCACCCAGAGTTGGGTACTCGTGTCAAGAGTGTGGTATTGAGTTGATTAGCGCAGTCAAGGTAAGTATCTTTCCTAACCTTGTGGGGGGGAACTACCTCTTATGATTGAGTCTTCTATGTTGATTGTAGTCCGCGTACGCGAGGTGACGAGTGTGTACTCGAACTTATTTGCAAATAGGTTGCC
This sequence comes from Nicotiana knightiana, assembly GCA_005239525.1. Lineage (NCBI taxonomy): Eukaryota > Viridiplantae > Streptophyta > Magnoliopsida > Solanales > Solanaceae > Nicotiana > Nicotiana knightiana. The sequence continues at coordinate 8,836 of ML431072.1, forward strand.
CTTTAGGGATTTTTGGGTCCTTATGTTCCCCGTATATGAATTGAACTTGTTATATCTGAATTCTTGATTTCTAGTCTTATCTCCTCCTGTTCAAGTTAGAAGTACTTTCCTAGCATTCCTTGTTTCTTATATGATCTTAATTGACTTAAATGAAGACTTTGTTTTCCTACCGTTATGCTATGTCTTCCTTCATACGCTGCCTGTGTGACTAGAACAAGTATAATCTCGCTATATAAATGTCTAACAAGAAATTGGAATATCTATACGTTGGTCAAGCATGCCCGTGAGTCGTATATTGTGATTTAAATGATTTTTCCTCTTAAGTACTACTTAGGTTACAATTGATGACCGCCCATGTTGATGGTGTTCTTTGATGCTGCCTATTTACTGAGCATTGTTCAAACTGAGTTTATTCGGTGAAGCTAATTGTCTAAGTGATATTGGTTATAGTTGATTCCCTTGCCGGGATGATTTGGTTTCTTGGTTGCGAACTTGAATGTATAGAATCGTTGCTATATTTGTCTTGTCTTCCCTCGTTATGTTGTTCTCTCTTTGTGCTTGGCATTCTTCTCAGTGGCTACTTCTTATGAGCGAGTTGTTACCACTTTTGTGATTTAAGTCTTTGTATTGATTTGCTCATCGCACTTTGTATTCAGCCTTGTTTGTTTTCGCGCCGGTTGTGGCAATATATATTGTTTGTGTCGCATTCTGGTTGTTTTCCTCAGTGGCTGCATTGCATATTTAAATTGGGACTACTGACAGAGATTCGGGAACTTTCCCCCCTTATTGCATCACATATTTAAATTGGGACTACAAACAGAGATCCGGAAGCTTTCCCCCTATACTGTATCACATATTTAAATTGGGACTACGGACAGAGATCCAGGAGCTTTCCCCCTGTACTGCATCACACATATAAATTGGACTACAGACAGAGATGCGGGAGCTTTCCCCCTGTACTGTATCGCATATTTAAATTGGGACTACGGACAGAAATCCGAGAGCTTTCTCCCTGTACTGCATTGTATGACAAATTCTGAGTGGCGGACTGAGTTCCGGTAGTTTTATGATTGAGGAGATTTGGATCGAAAGATATAAATATATATATTGAAAAGTATAGTTGAAAAACAATTATCTCCAGGAAAAGTTATGTCTAAAGGACTTCTTTTCGAAAGTATATTTGAAAAGCATTTGTCTTGTAGAATGATGATATTTGAAAGAGCAGTACTTGGGAAAATATATTTTGAACATCATGTATTTTGATGATATTTGAAATAACAATATTTGGGAAAGTATATTTGAACACCACGTATTTTGAAGAGACTATGTTGTTAAGATTTCTCTTTATAAAAATATATAAATATACATTCAGAGAAAGTATGTTTCAAAGAAGACATTTCTCTATTCCGAAATGATTATATCTTTAAAGCTTTCAAAACAAACTCACGATTTAAAGGCTTTCACTAGAAGGTTGACCAGTTTTATTGGGTTTATTTGGCTAAGGCCTGACGTAGATATATTGATGCAGTGTTGAGTTGCTAGTGTTTTTATTGAATTGTGATTCTCGCCATTAGGATTGCATTATTTCCATTCTCTTTGTGTATTTCTATTATGCTGTCCGTTGATCGTAATTATTGAATTTCCTTCTGTATTATTCGATCGTATCGTTCATTATATTGAAAAATCTTCAGATAGATATTATGTTTCGGTCTTTTATACATTTATGCCCTTTTTACTTATTAGACCGGTGGTGTCTTGACTAGTCCTCATCACTACTTCACCGAGGTTAGTCTTGATACTTACTGGGCACCGGTGTGGTGTGCTCATACTACACTTCCACATATTTTTGTGTGCATCATCAGGTTATTGTTGTTGGTAGCTGCGTAGATCATTGCCGAGGAGACTCAAGGTAACCTGATGCTGCGTTCGCAGGCTTCGGAGTCACCTTCCTGTTTTATTTCTATGCAATTGTACTTACTTATTCCTAGATAGTTGTACTTAGATTCGATAGAAAGATTTCGTAGAGCTTATGGCTTGTATTTACCGGGTTTTGGGAAATTATAAACTCTGTCAAGAATTCTATTTCGAAATTTTTAAAATTCCTTTATTATTGTTGTTGTTCAGTAAAAATGTTAGGCTTACCTAGTCCCTAAGACTAGGTGCCATCACGATACCCAACGGAGGAAAATTTGGGTTGTGACACTCACTATCAATTAATATTAACATTTGATAGTAGCTCAATTATATTTTACTAGATAATTACCGAATAAATACCCCCTCCGTTTCAAATTATCTGTCGTGATTTCTAGAAATAGTTGTCTCAAATTATTAGTCATTTTATAAGTTCAAGAGTAAATTAATTAATTTTTTCCTATTATACCTTAATATTAATTGTTCTTGATTACAAATACCTTAATTATAAGTAAGTATTAAATGAAGAGCGATTATATCTTAACACATAAAAAGGATAAAATAGTAACAAAAACGTTCCTATTTAATACTCCCTCCTCCACAATAAGTGATCAATTTGCCTTTTGGTTCAAAATAAGTGTCCATTTATATAATCAAGAAAAAATTTAATTTATTTTCTCAAAGTTACCATATACCTAAAAAGTCTTTTACTCCTCACATTAAATTATGCCGCAACATTTAATTAAGGGTAATTTAGTCACACTGATTTCTTTTGTCTAAAATTTAGTATTTCTTTAATGGTCGTGCGCAAGACAAATTGGTGTGGACCGGAGGAAGTAGTATTTTCTTAAGGGTAACACAAATTCCTATTGAGTTCCGCAATTTTGTTCGTAAACATTGCAGGGGGCACCCTATTTGGTCGCCCCATTTAACCTATACCCATATTTTTAAATTATTTAACCTATACCCTAATTTTTACAATTTCAGGCACCTCCTTCTTCCTACTACCTGTGCACTCCTTTCTTCCTCATTTCTTCTTGCCGTGTTTAATCATATGTTTAAGGAGTTTGGATTAATATGACATTTGACAATAAAACTTCAGCTTATTTAGTGCCGAAATTTTTACAATTGAACTAAATAACTTCAGCATCTTCTGCTGAAGTTTATTGAAAAAGTTTTATGACAAACTAATGAATCCAGACAAAACTTCAGCTTATTTAGTGCTGAAATTTTTACAAATGAACTAAATAACTTCAGCATCTTCTGCTGAAGTTTTTTGAAAAAGCTTTATGACAAAACTAATAAAGTTTTTACAAATGAACTAGATAACTTCAGCATCTTCTGCTGAAGTTTTTACAAATGAACTAAATAACTTCAGCATCTTCTGCTGAAGTTTTTTGAAAAAACTTTATAACAAAACTAATGTAGTTTTTACAAATGAACTAAATAAATTCAGCATCTTCTGCTGAAGTTTTTTGAAAAAGCTTTATGATAAAACTAATGAATACAGGACACAACTTCAGCTTATTTTTGAATACAGTGCTGAAGTTTTTACAAATGAACTAAATAATTTCAGTATCTTCTGCTGAAATTTTTGAAAAATCTTTAAGATTAAACTATTGAATCCAGGACAAAATTTCAGGTAAAACATGCTGAAGTTCAACAAATAGAGAACAAAACTTCAGCTAGTAGAATGCTTAAGTTCAGCCGTCTACTAGAATACTGAAGTTTGCGTGATTGCCTTTGCTACTTCAGGCCCGTATGCCTGAAGTTTACGCGAAAAGTGGGTACGCTTGCAATTTCTTTTGCAAAGCGGGTACAAATTAAAACGCGACCCAAAAAATAGGTATAGATTCAAATCCCCCATTCGTAAAAATTGCACGGGGCACCCTATTTGGTCGCCCCCATTTAACTTATACTCATATTTTTAAAATTATTTAATCTATACCCTTATTTTTACAACTTCAGGCGCCTCCTTCTTCCTACTACATGTGCGCTCCTTTCTTCCTCCTTTCTTCTTCCAGTGTTAAATCGTATGTTTAAGGAGTTTGAATTAATATGACACTTGACAATAAAACTTCAGCTTATTTAGTGATGAAGTTTTTACAAATGAACTAAATAATTTCAGCATCTTCCGCTGAAATTTTGTGAAAAAACTTTATGACAAAACTAATGAATCCAGGACAAAACTTCAGCTTATTTAGTGCTGAAGTTTTTACAAATGAACTAAATAACTTCAGCATCTTCTGCTGAAGTTTTTTGAAAAAGCTTTATGACAAGCCTATGAATCTAGGATAAAATTTAGTGCTGAAATTTTTACAAATGAAGTAAATAACTTCAGCATCTTCTGCCGAAGGTTTTTGAAAAAGCTTTATGAAAAAACTAATGAATTTTTACAAATGAACTAAATAACTTCAGCATCTTCTGCTGAAATTTTTGAAAATTTTTTACGACAAAACTATTGAATCCAGGACAAAACTTAACTTAAAACATGATGAAGTTCAACAAATAGAGAACAAAACTTCAGCTAGTAGAATGCTTAAGTTCAGCCGTTTACTAGAATGCTGAAGTTTGCGTGATTGCCTTTGCTACTTTAGGCCTGTATGCCTGAAGTTTACGCGAAAAGTGGGTACACTTGTAATTTTTTTTGCAAAGCGGATATAAGTTAAAACGCGACCTAAAAAGCGGGTATAGATGCAAATCCCCCGTTCGTAAAAATTGCACGGGGCGCCCTATTTGGTCGCTCCCGTTTAACCTATACCCATATTTTTAAAATTATTTAACCTATACCCTAATTTTTACAACTTCAGGCGCCTCCTTCTTCCTACTACCTGTGCGCTATTTTCTTCTTCCTTTCTTCTTCCAATGTTTAATCGTATGTTTAAGGAGTTTGGATTAATATGAAGCTTGGCAATAAAACTTCGGTTTATTTAGTGCTGAAGTTTATACAAATGAACTAAATAACTTCAGCATCTTCTGTTGAAGTTTTTTGAAAAAGCTTTATGACAAAACTAATGAATCCAGGATAAAACTTCAGCTCATTTAGTGCTGAAGTTTTTACAAATGAACTAAATAACTTCAGCATCTTCTGCTGAAGTTTTTTGAAAAAGCTTTGTGACAAAACTAATGAATCCAGGACAAAACTTCAGCTTATTTAGTGCTGAAGCTTTTGCAAATGAACTAAATAACTTCAGCATCTTCTGCTGAAATTTTTGTAAAAGCTTTACGACAAAACTATTGAATCCAGGACAAAACTTCAGCTAAAACATGCTGAAGTTCAACAAAGAGAAAACAAAACTTCAGCTAATAGAATGCTTAAGTTCAGCCGTCTACTAGAATGTTGAAGTTTGCGTGATTGCCTTTGCTACTTCAGGCCCGTATGCCTGAAGTTTACACGAAAAGTGGGTACACTTGTAATTTTTTTTGCAAAGCGGATATAAGTTAAAACGCGACCTAAAAAGCGGGTATAGATGCAAATCCTCCGTTCGTAAAAATTGCACGGGGCGCCCTATTTGGTCGCTCCCGTTTAACCTATACCCATATTTTTAAAATTATTTAACCTATACCCTAATTTTTACAACTTCAGGCGCCTCCTTCTTCCTACTACCTGTGCGCTCCTTTCTTTCTCCTTTCTTCTTCTAGTGTTTAATCATATGTTTAAGGAGTTTGGATTAATATGAATCTTGGAAATAAAACTTCGGTTTATTTAGTGCTGAAGTTTTTACAAATTAACTAAATAACTTCAGCATCTTCTGCTGAAGTTTTTTGAAAAAGCTTTATGACAACACTAATGAAATTTTTACAAATGAACTAAATAACTTCAGCATCTTCTGCTGAAGTTTTTTGAAAAAACTTTGTGACAAAACTAATGAATTCAGGACAAAACTTCAGCTTATTTAGTGCTGAAGTTTTTGCAAATGAACTAAATAACTTCAGCATCTTCTGCTGAAGTTTTTTGAAAAATCTTTGTGACAAAACTAATGAATCCAGGACAAAACTTCAGCTTATTTAGTGCTAAAGTTTTTACAAATGAACTAAATAACTTCAGCATCTTCTGCTGAAGTTTTTTGAAAAATCTTTGTGACAAAACTAATGAATCCAGGACAAAACTTCAGCTTATTTAGTGCTGAAGTTTTTGCAAATGAACTAAATAACTTCAGCATCTTCTGCTGAAATTTTGAAAAAGCTTTACGATAAAACTATTGAATCCAGGACAAAACTTCAGCTAAAACATGCTGAAGTTCAACAAAGAGAAAACAAAACTTCAGCTAATAGAATGCTTAAGTTCAGCCGTCTACTAGAATGCTGAAGTTTGCGTGATTGCCTTTGCTACTTCAGGCCCGTATGCCTGAAGTTTACGCGAAAAGTGGGTACACTTGTAATTTTTTTTGCAAAGCGGATATAAGTTAAAACGCGACCTAAAAAGCGGGTATAGATGCAAATCCCTCATTCGTAAAAATTGCACGGGGCGCCCTATTTGGTCGCTCCCGTTTAACCTATACCCATATTTTTAAAATTATTTAACCTATACCCTAATTTTTACAACTTCAGGCGCCTCCTTCTTCCTACTACCTGTGCGCTCTTTTCTTCTTCCTTTCTTCTTCCAGTGTTTAATCGTATGTTTAAGGAGTTTGGATTAATATGAAGCTTGGCAATAAAACTTCGGTTTATTTAGTGCTGAAGTTTATACAAATGAACTAAATAACTTCAGCATCTTCTGTTGAAGTTTTTTGAAAAAGCTTTATGACAAAACTAATGAATCCAGGATAAAACTTCAGCTCATTTAGTGCTGAAGTTTTTACAAATGAACTAAATAACTTTAGCATCTTTTGCTGAAGTTTTTTGAAAAAGCTTTATGATAAAACTAATGAAATTTTTACAAATGAACTAAATAACTTCAGCATCTTCTGCTGAAGTTTTTTGAAAAAGCTTTGTGACAAAACTAATGAATCCAGGACAAAACTTCAGCTTATTTAGTGCTGAAGCTTTTGCAAATGAACTAAATAACTTCAGCATCTTCTGCTGAAATTTTTGTAAAAGCTTTACGACAAAACTATTGAATCCAGGACAAAATTTCAGCTACAACATGCTGAAGTTCAACAAAGAGAGAACAAAACTTCAGCTAATAGAATGCTTAAGTTCAGCCGTCTACTAGAATGCTGAAGTTTGCGTGATTGCCTTTGCTACTTCAGGCCCGTATGCCTGAAGTTTACGCGAAAAGTGGGTACACTTGTAATTTTTTTTACAAAGCGGATATAAGTTAAAGGCGACCCAAAAAGCGGGTATAGATGCAAATCCCCCGTTCGTAAAAATTGCACGGGGGCGCCTATTTGGTCGCCCCCATTTAACCTATACCCATATTTTTTAAATTATTTAACCTATACCCTAATTTTTACAAATTCAGGCGCCTCCTTCTTCCTACTACCTGTGCGCTCCTTTCTTTCTCCTTTCTTCTTCCGGTGTTTAATCGTATGTTTAAGGAGTTTGGATTAATATGACACTTGACAATAAAACTTCAGCTTATTTAGTGCTGAAGTTTTTACAAATGAACTAAATAACTTCAGCATCTTCTGCTGAAATTTTTTGAAAAAGCTTTATGGCAAAACTAATGAATCCAGGATAAACTTCAGTTTATTTAGTGCTAAAGTTTTTACAAATGTACTAAATAACTTCAGCATCTTCTGCTGAAGTTTTTTGAAAAATACTTTATAACAAAATTAATGAAGTTTTTACAAATGAACTAAATAACTTCAGCATCTTCTGCTGAAATTTTTTGAAAAAGCTTTATGACAAAACTAATGAATCCAGGACAAAACTTCAGCTTATTTAGTGCTAAAGTTTTTACAAATGAACTAAATAACTTCAGAATCTTCTGCTGAAGTTTTTGAAAAAGCTATACGATAAAACTATTGAATCTAGGACAAAACTTCAGTTAAAACATGCTGAAGTTCAACAAATAGAGAACAAAACTTCAGCTAGTAGAATGCATAAGTTCAGCCGTCTACTAGAATGTTGAAGTTTGCGTGATTGCCTTATTTACTTCAGGCCCGTATGCCTGAAGTTTACGCGAAAAGTGGGTACGCTTGTAATTTTTTTGTAAAACGGGTATAAGTTAAAACGCGACCCAAAAAGCAGGTATAGATTCAAATAACCATTTTGTTCAAATGTGTGGGACCCAACACCCAGAAGTGCCAATAAAAAAAATAAACAATTTTCATTCAACAGAGGAGGTTAGCATTGCAGCTCACATATAGCAGGCATTTATATATTATACCAGTATATAAATATGTAGAAACAACAGACACAATATCATAAATTTCAGAAATCCCCACATAAATTCCTCTTTTGTGTGTGATCCAATCCTAAATACTTTATTTCAATCCATGGCGGAGGAATCCCAAAAATGGGTATTAATGGTAACAGCGCAGACACCCACTAACATAGCGGTGATAAAGTATTGGGGAAAAAGGGATGAGAATTTAATTCTTGCTATTAATGATAGCATTAGTGTAACTCTTGATCCTGCTCATCTTTGTACCACTACCACTGTTGCTGTTAGCCCTGCTTTTAATCAAGATCGCATGTGGCTTAATGGCAAGGTAAAACATAATTTCTCTCTCTTTTTAATTTCTAATTTGTGAATTTTAGTCATTATTCTTTCTGAAGGAGAGCCTTGGCTCAATCGCTTAAAGTTGACAAAAAATCACGAGTCGGAGAAGTGGAAACAGTCTCTTGTAAAAATATAGGATAAGGCTGCTTGCAATAAATCCTTGTAGTCCGGTCCTTCCCGGACCCCCCGCTTGGGGACTTAGTGCGTCGAGCTGCCCTTTAGTAGTAACGAATTGTGTACACCATAAGTGTAATTTAACATATTATAGCAAGTTAGTTACTGTATATTCGGGGTTTGATGGTTAGCTTACGTGGCCCGCCTTTCATAATTGAGGTGGATCATAGTAGCGTAGCATCCATGTATTCTATTTTACTAGTCGACGTTATTAAATAGAGTTATATGAAATTGTCTTTTAAGTGACTTAGTTGTGTAAATATTTTTTACACTGTCAATATATAGAATTTAAACTCTATTGGAAAATCTTACTCCCTCCATTTTATTATGTAGCAATTTATGCTAGACATGGAATTTAAGAAAGAAAGAACTTTTCAGACATACCAAAAATACTTTAGAACTCGTGGTCTCAAACATGGCACGGCATTTCCGTAGTTGTAATATTATTCCTTTAAAAATAAATTGAAAAGTTTAATGGTAAAAAGTTTCCATATATAGAAAGCTGAGGTTTTTTTAAATGGCTAGAAGGAAAGATTATCATGTAATATGGAAAGAAGAGTAGTTCTTAAGAGTGTAAATACTGGTCAGGATTCGACTTTTAGCTGCTACTTGCAAGATTGTAGGATGTTATGCTGTAATAGTGCAACATTCTGAGTGTCTATCAGCTATCTGTGGCTACATGTAGTAGAATCAAGAAGATTTTAATAAGGAGTTGGGAACTGGCTCTCCATTTCATACTAAGTCTTCATTCGTGCTGGAATTTATTAGCTAATTTACCTTTTTTTCTCCCTTTGGGGTTGAGAGAGAATGTATGATTATTCTTTTACTACGTGCAGCTTTGGTAATTCAATATGACTTCTTAGTTCCATTGTTGATTGAATCTTTGATTATCTTATCCGTTTTGCTACAAATCAGTAAACATAGCAGTGAGGAACAAATTAAGATCCTAGACTTGCACTGTTTTAGAAACCTGAAGTCCTGCGCTCAGGGGATTCCTGTGTCCTCCATTTTATGATTAGGAATACTTTAGTCCTTTCTAATATGGCTCTTTCTGGTTGTTTTAGGAAATATCCCTCTCTGGTGGAAGATACCAAAACTGTCTTAGGGAAATTCGAGGTCGTGCTAGTGATGTTGAGGATGAGAAGAGGGGTATCAAGATCGCGAAAAAGGATTGGGAGAACCTGCATGTTCATATTGCTTCATATAATAATTTTCCTACTGCTGCGGGTTTGGCTTCCTCAGCTGCTGGTTTTGCTTGCCTAGGTACTGCTAACCATTTCTTTGTTACTTAAATTGTAAATTTATTACGTCGCTTCACTATTTCGTTTGTTTGATCTTCTATGGGCTGTTACGTTTAAAGACCAAGGATCATGATGAATCTTGAAAAGGAATGATTACTTTATTATTTTAGAATTTAGCCCTCTATGAAAACAGTGGCCACAGCAGATGACGATATCGACCTTATCTGACAAATATTTTGTGTAAATGTTCATGTATATATGCTTCATAACTTGTGTGGGAGGGGAAGCTTTTCGAATTATTTGATTTTACCTTGTTTGTTATAATATGAGCTGTATTTAAGTTCACAATATCTGAAATGGATTTTCTTAAGACTTGCCTGTATCTCAACCTGTGATTTGACTTCAAAGCAAACTAAAAGTAATTCATTCTTTCTAGTTCAGAAAGTTAAGTACTTTTTCTAGCTCATTTGTTCAAGTTCTGCATTTCTCTTTTCTGGATGTTCCTCTCTTGGAGTGACCTTTGGATCTATATGTGGTGTACCATGTTGCTTGAGGAGCAAAATAGTTTTAAGTCAGTGAATGATTTATCTAATTGAAAATTGCAAGCTTTTATTTGATCATATGCTGTCCATTATGTAATGCCTTATGTTTTTCTAAGTTTCTCACCATACATATAGTACAGATGCTAATCCAAATCGACTGGAGCTTCGTTTTACCATTTCCTTTTTCCTGCAACTGATTTTTCTGGTAACTTATTATTTTAGCTCTGATATCATGTAAGTGGTCATCAAAAGAATGATCATGTTAGTGAAACTATAGAGGTACGGGGTACCTGCTAATTTCTACTAATAGAATACCTTTCCCTTAGTAATAAATTCTTTAGCATATCCTATCTGTGCATTTGGGCTTGTTTGGGTTCCAATCCCCTTTTTAGTCCATGTATTGGATGAGTTAGTGGTACTAGATTCCACCATGCTACATAAGTGTGTAAGAGTTGGTAAATAGTGACTATATTCCATTATCTTTTGTTTGCATATTTTCATTTTAAATTCATTCCTTATTTGAATATGTAATGAAATTACGACGACAATGAATAAACAATTGATCTAAGTGAGCCCATATTATGGTTTTTGTGTTGATAAGTATATAATATACTTCATTACTCGTGTAATTAGTTTTTTCTTCAAGTGCTATTGTTTTTTTTTTAACCTAATTCTCTCCTCTTTCCTGAATCTTTGCTTTCTTCAATCTTATTCTTCTAAGGCTTCTGAGTTGGATACAACTAATTTTTGCTTTCTCTACGTAGTTTATTCCCTTGCAAAGTTAATGAATGTGCAAGAGGACAACGGGAAGCTTTCTGCCATAGCCAGGTAGATTATGTCAGTTGTAACTAATTCCTTCAGCTTGTTGGGTTGTATTTTGTTGGTCCTATTTTGTCCAATTAACTAGATAGGATTGTAGTGAATTCTACTCATATTTTCTTACTTTCTCTATTCCATTGGTCTTGTTTATTAAGTTACCCTATGATAACTGAGATTTTATAGCTCAGATAAATAGGTCAAAATGACAACTTTCTTTATTCACTTCAGGCAAGGTTCAGGAAGTGCTTGTCGAAGCTTATATGGAGGATTTGTTAAGTGGGTTATGGGAAAAGTACGTCTGGTTTATGATCCTTGTCTTGTGCTTCTCTCAACAAAAAATATCTTATTTTCTCACTGTTGTTTTAATGCCTTTCCCTGGTTATGTGCAGGAGGAAAATGGAAGAGATAGTGTTGCTATTCAACTTGTAGATGAGAAACACTGGGATGAGCTTGTCATCATCATTGCCGTGGTATGTACTTCTCCATCCAAATTATCATTGTTTGTCTAAAAGTTAAGCAATTTATATTGTTGCTAGACTTTTAGGGGAAAGAAAACATCTCTCTCATCTTCCTCCTACGTATTCACATTATGAAAAGGGAAATTCTTAGTAACACTTCCTGTTTCTTGTTCCTTTTGGTGTCATCTTTTTCTATGAAATCTTGTCTGAGCATTACTTTTGTGTATCTGATATTTTTCAGAGATAATAATATGGAGGAGAAGCGATGTCAATATATCCTATTGGAACTGCACTCCTTGGGACTTAACAAAAACTAAAAGAAAATCTTGATGGACTCGTTAACCTTTGTATATGTACCTGAGCGTCGAGTTTGAATCTTGGAAGATCCTTGTTTTAGAAATTGTTTTCTCAGAGCTGCCGTAACCAGACCCATTGTGCTATACAGGATATAGAAAGCAAGGAAAACCTAGTTTTCTGCTGTTTTTGTCATGACAACTAACACTTAAACTATAAGGTCACCAATTTGTATACTTCGGACCATTTACTTTTACCTGCTCCTTAATTTATTTTCTTCACATTTCTAGTAGTCATCTTATAGTTTCCCCACTTTCCAGTTTCAACTTATACTTTTTATTTCATTTCTTCACAATTTTATGCTGTCCCCCTCTTAACTCATCTGCACATTCTTCACTATGGATTTTTGAAGTTCACTGAAATAATTCAAATAAATTTGACCATTGGGACAGTTTTGTGTTTATTTTTCTTCCTAAGCACGTCAAAAGATTTGATTCTTTTGAATGTTTTGGCTGTATTTTCAGGTGAGCTCACGGCAGAAGGAAACAAGTAGCACCTCAGGAATGCTTGAGACTGTTGAAACCAGTGCGCTGATAGAACACAGGGCAAAGGTATTTCTCTCGTCTTGTTTACATTTGGATCCTGCATCTTCAATTAGCGTCCTCAAAATCTTCCAGACATTTCCACTTGGTTCTTTAAGTTAACCTCTATTCAATTGGTGAGAGTTGTATTATAAGTATTGACTTTTCATTCTTGTATTGGGAATTTTCAGGAAGTAGTGCCAAAGCGAATAATTCAGATGGAAGAAGCCATACAAAAACGTGATTTTGCAACTTTCACTCACTTGACTTGTGCAGACAGCAATCAGTTTCATGCAGTATGCCTGGATACTAGCCCTCCTATATTCTACATGAATGACACATCTCATAGGCAAGTTGTTAACTTCAAGCTACTAAAATGAGGTGTTTTCAGAACCTTTTCTTAAACAAGAATTGAACTTGAATTTTTTTTATTGATGTCGAGAATAGAGGAAAGTAAGTCTTAATGGTGCGTTCAATTTTCAGGATAATCAGCTGTGTTGAGAAATGGAATCGTTCAGAAGGAACTCCACAGGTTTTTCTACTTTACTGTTATCTTTTTCGAATGCATAGCTGCATGATTTTCTTCATCCATGAATAATGCTGTATTAACCGTGCAAAAGAACACAACTGCAAGAGTTGTTACCTTCTATTTATTATGCCCAAGAAATTTGTCATAGAATTCAGTACTTGAGCTAGAATTGTGGATATTAGATACTTGAGACAGAATAGTGATTATCCTTCTGAGCTGGAATTTTTGTTTCATTCACTAAAATGTATTGCATCCTCTCCTCAATTCCATCTACATTCCTGTTTGACAACTCCGCAAACTGAGTTATCTACTTATCTTCCAACTGAATTCTTCCCGGTCTTGAGCTTGGTGTTGAGCTGGTTTGAGATTGCTGCTTTTCAGTTACTTCATAATATCGGTTATCACTTAGATCTTGACACTATATCAAGCGATACAAGAACATCTATCTATTTCAAGCCTTTTTCGGTTCTGATTGACAATTGAGTGTTTGGCTAAGTTGCATTATTGAGGTCTAATCTTTCAGTTAGTTTGACTTTTAAAGTAGGTTTATAGTAACATATATAGATGTATATGGTCTTCTTAGTTTACAAGTGTAAAAATGTTGCCAGGTTGCATATACTTTTGATGCGGGGCCAAATGCAGTTCTAATTGCACGTAACAGAACGTCTGCTGCACTTCTACTCCAGAGGCTGCTCTTCCACTTTCCTCCAAATTCAGAAACGGATTTAAACAGGTACATCCGCTATCAAATTTTTGATAGTTTTTGTGTAATCATAGAATGAATATGATTTAGACCATTTGGCATCGATAGGCAGTCAAATTCACTGCTTCTCTCCTCTTCTTCTTTCTTCTCTCTCCAGCTACGTCATAGGTGATAAATCAATACTGAAGGACGCCGGAATTCAGGAGATAAAGGATGTGGAAGCATTGCCTCCACCTCCAGAAATTAAGGACAAGGTTCCAGTTCAGAAATGTAAGGGCGAAATTAGCTACTTCATATGCACAAGACCTGGTAGAGGTCCAGTTTTGATAAGCGACGGAAGTCAAGCTCTTCTCAACCCTGATACCGGGTTGCCCAAGTGAGGTGCCGTACTTTTGCTTATAAGATTCTGTTGAATGATCAGGCCTAAACAGAGTCCCGAGTTCTACGTATTACAGCCTCTTGTCCTAAAGAGAAAAAATGGAGGCTGCTATTTTTAAAATGGTTTCAGTATAGATGAACTTTGAATTCAAAAGCTGTTGTTTGTAGTTCAGTTTTCTTGTTTCTTCAGTGGAAATTGTTGTGTACTCGGTTCTTTGTTCAATGCAATAAGAGTCCTCAATTTTGCTTCTTTCAATCATTTCCTGGAATCAAATAAAAAACATTCTTCATTAAAAAGGGAAAAACAAACCTTTTTGCTTATGTTTTTCTCCAATAGTCCATTTGAAATTGTTTATACTTTTTAGATAGTAAGTATTGAATACTGAGAGAAAGTTTCTATATTTTTGTTCAAACCAAACACGACCTTATTGGATTTATTTGAAGACAAGTTAGGCCTCATTTGTTTGCACTTAATGGAGGTCTGTATCTTAATCATTCAAATCTCAGACATTAAGTGTGTTTGTTTTTAAAGTCTGAATCTTAATTATTCAAATCTTAATCATTAAGTTTGTTTGTTTTTTTTTACTTCGCAGTCACTTAATGGGTCTGAATAGGTCTGTATGATTAAGATCTATAACAGAGACTTAGTTTCATTAAGATGCTGTCACATATACATTATTAAATGCCGCCACCGCTTATCATTATAAACTACCACCATGCTGCCATCACCGACATACTCAACCACCACCACTACTCCACCGCCACCATCTCCACTACTACTACACCACCATCATCCTCAATCATAGCCGCCACCATTATCGGCTATCACCGCCCACTATTCCCGCTCTCCGACCACCATCATTCTCATTCACAATCAACACTCATCCACCTCAACTGACCACCCCATCACCATCAACAACCAGAGCTGGCACAGCCCATCATTATAACCTACCACCACCCACCCACCACCTTCCTCAGTCACAACTACTACCACCACCCGCCATTATTAACTATCACCAACCACCACCACCATCCTCAATCATAATTTCCACCACTACCAATCACGACTAGCTACTAGCATGAACCACCATCATCAACCAAAATTACCTCCAACCACCGCCTCTAGTCGGCATTCACCCGTTATCCATCACCACCAACAACTATCATATTTTAAAAAAACTATATATTTTATTGATAGAATATTTCATTTGAATTTTATGTCAATTAATTTTCAGATAAAGATAAATTTTATACATTCAGATGTTGAAAATCAAACAGTCTTAATTATTTCTATTAAGATCTTAATACATATCTTAATATATTCAGATGTGTATTCAGATTCAGACGTCTTAATCTTTAAAAAAACAAATGAGGCCTTACAAGACGATGAAGGAAAAAACCACTACTCAAGTGGTCAAATAATGTAATATTGTGAGTTGTAAAACTGCAATAATAAGACAGCTTTAAAGGAAAAAAAAAAAGAAAATATATATATATAGTGAACCAAATGGTCATTTGATTCATTGACAAAATTATGCAGAGATTGTAATATTGAAATTAATATGGATTATTAAGTAGTATAAATACTTTTTTGACAAATATTGGTACATTGCGTCGAAAAAGAAATATACGAATGATGTAAAATTAAAAAGAAGAATTAACCTAAATACCGTCCACCGAACCATTTACTTCTTGAGAGTCATTTTTAATCTTGAAGGTCGTATTTAATTAAGCTTTTCTATTTCAGACTTAAATTCGAGACCTTTAATTTAAAAATGAAGAGTCTTATTGTGACACCAATCTTTATGTATTCTTCAGTGTCTTGTTGAATAACCTTAATAAAAAATTGCTAACTTTAGTAGGTAAATTTGGAGTACTTCTTTAATTTACACGTCTCAATAATCTTGGAAATATTTTTTTAAATATTGGACGGACCATATGCCTCCTTTATGTAAAACACAGCAGAAAGAAACCCCTTTCACCAGTACTAACCAAAATGTTTAATTCATATTTTGGAGTCCAGTGGTTCTGTGTCAAGTCTGAAGGAAATTCAAGCCACCAGTAATTAATGATATTATTATACAATTTAATATTGCTCGTCCCATACCTCACTTTGTGAGATTTTACTAAATCGTTGTTGTTATTGTTAATATTGCTCGTGTCTTCACCCTCCCAAATGTACTACACATACAAACTTATTCACATCTAGCCAAAGGGATTATATTTCGCAAAAAAAAAAAAAAAAAAAAAAAAAAAAAAAAATTTTTTTGAAAAAAAAAAAAAAAAAAAAAAAAAAAAAGTTGATGAAGAAAAATGGCAAAATGTCATACCATTTTTTTTGTTACAACCTATTCGGACTGATATTAATTTTTTGTCATTTCATAATGTATTGTTTCGTACCATATTATATTGTACTGTGTTGTGTTGTACATTTCGATAAAGTTCATTTTTCTTCTTTTGTTTGATTGTATTGTACAACCGATAAGTTACTAAAATTCCATAAGTTTCTTAGGTAGCCATGAAATAATCCACAGTTCTTGTTCTAGTTCTGAAGCTGAATATTGAGCTTTTTTTTTCTACCCATAACTGAGACTTTATAGTTTTAGCCATTATTCCAAGAACTTGGTCTATGACTTTCTTATCTTAATATCATTCATTCCGATAAAATTGTTGGAAAAATAGGTTATGGAGAATAAGAATTAGCTTGAGGCGTGTCAAGAATACTGTCCTTAAGCATATTTTGCCCACACAGTAATATATAAAATTGAGAAATTTTCACAAACCACTATTGTTTAGTGGTTATTAGCTAGTAAAAATAGCTACCATTTACTATATTACTTCCTATAACTATATTTTCAAGTATTTTAGAGTGTATTCGATGTATTTAAGCTACTGTATTCATGAATACAGTAGCATTTCTAGGCGTGAAACAGGGGATTACAGCTAGACAAATTATTTTATTCGACTGTATTCACGGCGTGAAACAGGGGATTACAACTAGATAAATTACTGTATTCGACTGTATTCACGATATTTATTTGTGAATATAGTAACGTAAATAGCGGAATTCATAGTCTATTCAGTAGTTTTTAAACGGAAAGTGAATCAATTAACATAATAGACTCCTAATTATAACTCAACAATCTCAATTATAACACACAAAATTTGTATTTCCAGTTATAAAAAAGATTCTCAACCGAAAAACACCCCAAAAATATAGCAATCTTCAGAGAAATTATATAATTACATTGAATATTGTTAAATACATAAAAATACATTAAATACATGAAGTATAGCAGGTCATCTATAGTGCAAAAACATATGAATACATACTGCAGATTCATTTGAATACATATATACATTTGAATACATAAATTATATTAATTAAAAAAAACATATGAATACATTCATGTAATATAACGAGACAGTGAATACAATGAAATACATGGAATACAGCGAGATACACTAATGAAAAAAAAGACAATGAAATAGATAGAAATATAGCGAGATACATTGAAATACGCTTAAAAAAGGTAACAGAATCTTCAAGTTGCTCAGCCCCAAACTCCCTTGTCTTGTTCAAGAACAACCCTAATGTCACACCTCACGTGTATGTTCCTTGAAGGCACGAATCGGGTTGTTGGTGGGAGGCAAAGAAAGGTAGTAGAGTTTTACAGAACCATCGCCGAGGGAATCGTGAGCTTCAGACCAGCAAACGTCGTAAACATCGTTAGCGGTGTTGTAAGCGGCGATTCCGATATGGGTCCGTTTGGAGTGAGC
Organism: Nicotiana knightiana; assembly: GCA_005239525.1. Lineage (NCBI taxonomy): Eukaryota > Viridiplantae > Streptophyta > Magnoliopsida > Solanales > Solanaceae > Nicotiana > Nicotiana knightiana. The sequence goes on from ML431072.1 coordinate 26,856, forward strand.
TGAAGAATGTGAACTCTGCCGTTACCAAGGATGCTGAAATTTTGTCCGGTGGCGAGGCGATCTCATTGAACATAACAATACGAAAGTGACTAAGTTTTTGTTTCTCTTAGTTTCTGAGGGCACATGTTTTCTGATTTCGCCTGCTTTTCCAGTAAGGACTCCAGTTTTGCCCATCTTTATCATTGATTCTCCAAAATCCTTGAAGAAAGTGGATGCAAAAAAATTCCTGTTGACTACTCAGAAGAATGATCGACGGAGGAATTGATGAGAGAGAATCCATGAGCTTGTATTCACGGAGAAAAGTGGCGTTGAGAGAGAGGGTTGAGAAAGAGAGGGCATGTATTTTATGAGAGAGAGGGCAGGTATTTTATGGCTTAAGAGTAGGAGATGACCATAAATAGATATTTGGCTATAAAAATCAAAAGGTAGCTATGAAATATAATTTTTTAAAATGATATTTATGTAAAATAAATAAGGTATCAACCTTTGCTATAGGAGGTAAAAATCCCTATAAAATTAGGCGTACCCATCAGGATTCAACAAGCTCTTCCAGTTATTAAACTGAGAACAAACTAGCAGAAAACTCAAGAAAGAAACCCAACATCCAGGAAGAAAAGATGATTCAGAAAGTTGTATTAGAAAGTTATGTTAAAAAGTGTGTCTTTTACTCTCCAAAGACTGCGTTGCTCCAAAGGCTAGATAACGGCTAGTTTGACTCTATTAATTGTGAAATATCTTACTAAATAATAAGTAAATGTAATGATTTTTCAAAGAGAAAGATTTTCCAAGTCAAGATGAACATTACCTTTTGAGATATCACTAATTTTCCAACAAAAGTTAGCAGAATCTATTTGACTATTGATCATGTGATTCATGTTCAGCGCGCTTTGTCAGGGATAAACAATAGGTGGTAACCTTATTGTCAAATGGTATACATTTCCAAACAATCAGACAACTGACTTCTTCACCAAATATTTATTGATTTCTCAGTTTCAACTATTACATGATTTATCATTTCATCAGGAAATGAGAACAGATAAAAACTATGCTTTATTTTCCATGTTTCTACATTAGGAAGATTCACTCATGGCTGTTCTTATTTGGCAAGTGTTAGCTCAAGACTAAATTCTTTGCCAATAAGAACTGATAAACCTGACATCTCCAAAACACCAGATGTACTTCTGTCAAAGTTTGTTCTAATTCTTGAGTATATATGTCTCTTCCCTACCATTTTATTTGCACTTATTCTACTCACCCTATTCTTCATTCCAAGAAAAGTCACTTTGTGTATTGACCAATTCTTACTCATAGCAAACTCTTCATTCAAAATCTCTGATTTGAGATATAACTTATTGTTTACAACACCACTGTGAAATCTCACTAAGCTCCACTTTCCACCCTTTCCTCCCATTTCAACCTCTTCTCCGTTGTCCAAGAAAACTTCGCCTGAACTATTTCCCTTGTCGCTGATGGCAACAAGAAGTTCGAATGGAGTGTCCCGAGCTGCTCTTGTTGTCATTGCTTCTCCTTGCATTGCCAGAATATTTCCTTCTCGTAGGTGTACGTTGATGTGATCAGAAGGTGCAGCAAGGTTAATGTAGTTACCGGACTTCATGTTTACGTAGTTTGAATAGTTGAAGAGGTCGAACCAGGTTCCAGACGGAAAATATGCATTAACTGAAACCGCTCCTGATGTCAGCACTGGCGATATCATTAACCCCTTACCAATGAGAAACTGAGAGTCGACTTCATAAGTGTTTGTGTCCTCAGGAAATGAAAAGAAAAGTGGCCGCGCTATAGGAACGCCTCTGGAATGTGCCTCAAACATTAGCGTGTAGAAGTATGGTAAAAGCCGATAGCGAAGTCTAAGCACCTTTCTAGCTGTTGCAGCTACTGAATCCCAGAGATATAGCTCTTGATGGATAGTAAACTTGTCAGAGTGATCCCTTGAAAAGGGATAAAATGCACCTAGCTACATTTGACGAGACGTTGACATTAACAAATGAACATCAGATTCTGTATGAGTATTTTAAGCAAACCATTACAAGTGATGCATTTATGAAAACCAACAGATTGCATAGGATTCTGAACTAATATGACAACATTTTTAATGGAAAAAAGTAGACTCCCTACATTAGAGGCGGATGTGTCGTCAAGTTCATTTGAACTCAGTACTTTTGATGTGGTGCATAAATTTATGTGTAAAAACTCACTAAAATTGCAAAAAATAGTAGGTTGAGCCCATACGGATTACATAATAAGAACCTTAAAAGTTGAACCCATAGAGTTTAAATTCTGAATCCGCCTCTGCCCTGGATTATATATTGGAGCAGGAGGCGCAAAGTAGAAGAATAAGATATCATATGCAGAGATGGAAAATGAATTGTGCATGGCTTTTGAACTGTCAAACAGAAATAATAAACTCCTGTATATGCAAAATACTTCTTTAAAGAAAACAGAAGATGCACCTGAATCCAACGGCGGCAAAGTTCCTCGGTTGTATTTTTACCAAAGCCACATATATCAGCTCCAACCATGGGAATTCCAAACAATCCAGAATTTAAAATGCTAGGAATACTATAAGCCAAGTCATCCCAAGTTGCAGCATTATCTCCAGTCCAATGTGCTGTGTACTTTCCAGCACCCACAAATGTAGATCTGCTAAGTATAAATGGCCTTTTACCAGTAATGTTGACTAAAGCAGCATTCGTCGATTTAGCTTCGAGGAATCCATAGAGGTTATGAACATTGTACTCTAAGGTGTTCCCATAATGTAGTGATGTTGCGGGGACAGTCTTCTCATTGATTGGACGTAAGCTTCCCGAGTTATTGATCTTGTAAGGAGGATTGTCAAGAGTAGAAGATGGGCTTGGAGGAGAAGAAATGAAGTTAGATAACTCGTTCATATCAAGCCAGAGCCCGTCAACGGGGAGACTTTCATGGAAAATTTTGATTTCAGTACTCCAGAAGACTCTGGCTTTGGGATTTATGAAATCAGGAAAGTAGACTTTTCCAGGCCAAACTTCGCCAAGATAAGGGACACCATCGCGTTTGATGAAAACATCCGCTTCCATACCTCTCTTATAAGTCTCATACGAGCTATTTATACTGATCCCTGTGACCAAAGCATTGCGATCAATAAGAAACAAGAGTGCTTTGATTAAGTCATTTGTCCTAACGCCTTTGGAATTTCCTCAACTTCTACCCCAATTTAAGTATAAATATCAACAGAACCAAGGTCAAAACTCACCTGGATCCAATATGAGAACATATTTCTGGCCATCTTGATGAAGTTTATCAACAAATTTCTTCATCCGGTCAAGTGGGAAATTAATGGGATCAACTGTGAAATCCTTATAGCCGTCCATATAATCAATATCTGTCCACATGACCTCAAGAGGGATCTGAGCTTTTGCATAGCGCGCTACCACATTCTCAACTTCAGTAATACTTTTATAGCCATATCGGCATTGGTGAAAGCCTGTGAATAAAGATTGCAATAGATGCATGAAGAAACAATGTCAAGGACTCATGTCAAGCTACAAACAAAAGAAAAAAGAAACAAAACAACACAAAAATGGTGGCAGGATTATAGCTTTCAACAGTAGAAAAGAAGCACCTAGTTTTTCCTGAGTAGAAATGAAGCCTAGCTTAACAATTTTATAATTAGTCATAGACCGAAAAAAACCACCACAGAATCAATAACTAATCGCAGCAACCAATGGAATCCAACATAACAAGAATAAACTCAACAAGACAAGGTAATTCACATGTATAAATTACTCACCAAATGACCAGTATGGCATGGGTGCAGGGCGGCCAATGAGCTCCGTGTACTGCTCCATGACCTTCTCCGGCGCAGGACCAGCAAAGAAATACAGGTCAATGACTCCTCCAATCGCTTTGTAGGTAATTCTGTCACCAGAGTATACAATGTCCATCCCATTGCTATTGAACAGCAAGACTCCGTGAGTACTCCCTGCGCCAGGATTAGACCTGACGTCCATGTAAAAAGGATGGGAGCCATACAAGTTGAGATCAACATTTGCACTACCAATATCAGCATCCCAAAGTGTTAATGTCTGATTAGGTTTGATCTTAAACGTTCTCTTGGTATGCTCACCGAGGCCATATATAGATGACCTATTGGCGGGCAATGAAGAGGAAAGTTGAAGGTACTGGTCCTTGAAGATAAGGAATGTGTCCGGAGAGTCATTTTTAGGCGAGGTGTCAAAGAGAATGTCACCTGTGGAGCGACGTTTGATAGTAAAGCCAAAAGGCGTGGTGTTGTAAAGAGTGAAAATAAGGTCAGAAATGGTGTCTGTATGGAAGTAATGTGTGTCCTCTGATAATGGAAGTGAGGAATAAGAATGTTTCTCCAAAAGGGAGCTGCGGGGTAAAGAATGAGTTTCGCGGGGGATAAATTCTTCTGGAACTTCCCATCTTTCATGATCTGCATCCGTAATCCTGACTCTTAAACGATCTTTTGTCTCAAAGCTGAAGAATCGATCAACATGTCAAACAAGACAGAGTCCATTAATCATCTTTTATATTACAGAAAAGGCTAACCTCACAACATTACTGAAACTGAATGCCCAATGCCGTTCAGTCTGATTCTGCACATTTCTATATTCAATCATAGACATTGTACTAGTTAGGTGAGAATCCAAATTGTCAGACCGCAACTAGTTTCTAAATCAAAATCACAAAGATTCTTTTACACTAAAAAGACTCATGGTGTCAAAAATCCTAACACAAAAAAACCAACAACAAGGAGCAGTTATTTAGAACTGAGAAAATGACAATTTACTCTCTCTAATAGCTTCATTGGTAGATGAGGTGGTCAGACACTTCAACATGATATCACACAAACAGAGGTCTTGGGTTCAAGTCTCATCGCTACCCAGAAAGCAAAAAAGCATTTTCACGTATTGGATCATGAAAAAAGAATCAAGCCAACACGTAAGGAGTGTACAACAACAACAACAATCTCAGTGTAAACCCACAAGTAAAGTCTTGGGAGGATAGTGTGTATGCAAATCTTACCTCACATGTGAAGGTAGATATACTGTTTCCAATAGTCCTTTGGCTCAAGGCACAGAAGGGGCGTATTGAAGCATAATATAATTAACAATTCAACATGTTAAACCATTGGCTTTACTTGAACCCAAAAAGGGTAGCCCGGTGCACTAAGCTCCCGCTATGCGTGGGGAACGGGGAAGGGCCGGACCATAAGGGTCTATTGTACGCAGAGTTACCTGCATTTCTGCAAGAGGTTGTTTCCACGGCTCGAACCCATTACATCTTGGTCACATGGCAGCAACTTTACCAGTTACGCCAAGGCTCCACAAAAGAGTCAACTCAATCAAGAACTAATTCAACTGTCTCCACCACTCAAAACATCAACTTCCCAATTTCAATACCAACAAAACTTAAGACTTAAAGTGATGAAATTTCATTAATAACGATGTAATTATAAACAGAGAGTTTCAAGATTACCAGGCAGTAAGTGTGAGATTTTGAATGTCAGGTCCAAAAACAGAAGAACTTTTGATGAGTTGAAGATGAGCAGTCAATGTCTTTCCAGCTGAGGAGTCAACGCCTACTGATCGGACAGTATATCCATATCCAACTGGTTCAGCTTTTGTTAATACCAACAAAGTGAAGAACAACAACAGATAATTATACAAAACAAATTGTGTCTGAGGTTGTTTTGTGTGTCTTTTCATTGTGTGCTGTAGAAAAGATGAGTGATGAGAAGAATAAAATATCCAGTTTTGCTGTCATATTATATATGGGAAATGAAAAAAAAAAACTGATTGGGCCTTATAATTTGGAAGATATGCCTAGTCATTGACTGACCTCCAATCATCATAATCCCTACTTGATTACGTAATATATACTCTAATAATTTATTTCAGGGACTCAAAAGAATTATGTTTTTAAAGTTTGTATTTATAACCACATTAATGTTATGACCAATGTTTTAATAGACGGAGGCACAATTAAAAACTGCAATTCTGTAAAAAAATATTATCAAACTATACATTTTACCTCCTTAATAGTAAATAACCAATAAATTGTATCAATATTATAATTTAGAATATTAGTCTTTCATGAACAACTATAAATTTTCTTTCAAATAGAAAAATAATAAAAGACTGATAAGCTTGAGAGACATAGAACTAAGATATAAAAATCAATAGCAACTGAAAATACAAACTTCATGGAAGAAATTAATGATATTCACCATGATGATGATTTCAATAGTAAATTTATAATACTATGCCTCGTCATTTGAGTTATTCTCAATCTTCATATTTTTATAAATGAAAATAGAATATTTATCATTCATTTGTTAAAGAATTTTGAGGGTCAAACGTAGTAGTTAGACAATTCAACACATGATTCGCATACGAACTATTAGGCGAGCCTCGAGTGTTAGGCAATAGGTAATTTTAAGGTGCACAGTCGATGGCTAAGGACGTAGGTCTCACCAAACTAAAGCCCGCACTTGAGCCTCAGGGTATTTTGCATGTCCCCACCCAAGGGAGAGCTTCGGACTAATAAAAAAGTAAGAAATTAAAACACTGGCTATGACATATTTAAGACAACAAATTATGAGGTTATTTTCCGTGTAAATCAGAAGTCAATCATTCTTTCTTAGAATTTGTACTGAGTCAAATAATACACCCCCACCCCCCATATAAAACAAAACGAGAAGTGTGAGTATTCATAGAGAGGTGTGTGTATATTTGTATAGGGAGTGAGTTTAAGCTCTAAGCAAGGGCGGCTCAAGCACATGTGTGACCTAAAGCCAAAGTGTAATGTGAGGCCTAACTTTGAAAAAAAAGTTATGATATATATTTTTATTTGAAGTCCATTTTTCTAGCTTTTTGAGATGCAAAATTGTCAATGATTACTTTATAATCGATTTCCTCTAGTAATTCCTTTCCAATTTATATATTTTGAAGAACTTCTTTTCTTTGAGGCAATTGTTACAGGAAATATCTAATTTTATACTATAAGTACTAAATATAGTTTTTAAAATACGTATGAACCAATTATTTCTAGAAAATGGAGCCCCTTAAATTCGGAGGCCTAAAGTACTAGTCTGACTTGTGATAAGGTTAGAGCCAGCGTATTAGCAATTTTAAAATATTTACACAATCAAGTTACTAGTAAGAAATTTAAGAGTAAATCATTATAATAAGTATAAATTGGTAATATGTTGAAGTCTTATAGATGGTAACTAAATCTTTTCTTTTTTCCACAAGATAGTAACTAATCTAGTGTGACACTTTAAAAGTACAGCAGTAATGTATAAATGTTATGAAACAATAAAAGAACAAGAACAATATTACAGAAAAAGAGAGAGAAAAATTTTATTGAATTTTCGGATGATTTACAATGGGGTAAGACCCCTCTATTTATAGGGGGAGAATGACTTAGTCACAAAGTAGAATTCTCTAAAAGATAGACATTCACTCTAAATAGAGTTCTATTTATAACACTCCCCCTTGAATGTCTATTCAACAAATAATATGCCTCGTTAAAACCTTAACTAAAATAAAACTCAATGAGAAAAAAGTTCTAGAAAAGGGAAAAGAGTACACATGTTTAGAAATGCGCATTTTGGTTGCCTCGTTAAAAACCTTGCAAGGAAAACCCAGTGGGACAAAACCTTGTAAGGCAAAAAGAGTGCAACGCGCATTAACTCCCCCTGATGAGAGCATCAATTCACATTCTTGAGCCTTCGCATCCCGATCTTGTACACTAGCTTCTTGAAGGTTGACGTTGATAGAGATTTTGTAAACAAATCAGCCATATTATCACTTGAACGAATCTGTTGCACATTGATATCACCATTCTTTTAAAGACCATATGTGAAAAATAACTTTGATGAAATGTGTTTTGTCCTATCTCCTTTTATGAATCCTCCCTTCAATTGTGCTATGCATGCTGCATTGTCTTCATACAAAATCGTGGGTAGTTTGTCACACTTCAAACCACATTTGTCTCGAATAAGATGTATTATGGACCTCAACCACACACATTCTCGACTTGCTTCATGAATAGCAATTATCTCTGCATGATTAGATGAAGTAGCCACGATCGATTGCTTAGTCGATCGCCAAGATATGGCAGTGCCTCCACAGGTAAACACATAACCTGTTTGAGATCGGGTCTTGTGTGGATCAGATAAATACCCAACATCGGCATAACCAACAAGATCAGGACTGTAATTATTGCCATAAAATAATCTCACATCGGTAGTTCCTTTTAGATACCTTAATATGTGTTTGATTCCATTCCAATGTCTCCTTGTAGGAGCAGAGCTATATCTTGCTAAGACATTAACTGAAAAAGTTATGTCAGGCCTTGTAGTGTTGGCAAGATACATTAGTGCACCAATTGCATTAAGATATGGTACTTCAGGACCAAGTAGCTCTTCATTCTCTTCTCGAGGTCGGAATGGATCCTTATTCACATCAAGTGATCGAACAACCATCGGAGTACTAAATGGATGTGCTCCATCCAAAACCGTTTCAGTACCTTTCTATGTAGGTAGATTGATGCACAAAAATCTTGTTTGCCAAATGTTCAATTTGCAAACCAAGACATAATTTTGTCTTTCCGAGATCTTTCATCTCGAATTCCTTCTTTAAATAATCATTGCCTTTTGGAGTTCTATAGGAGTTCCAATGAGGTTTATGTCATCAACTTATACGGCAAGTACAACAAATTCCGATGTTGTTTTCTTTATAAAAACACATGGAAAAATGGAATCATTTATATAACCTTCATTTAATAAATACTCATTAAGACGATTATACCACATACGTCCTGATTGATTTAGACCATACAAAGATCTTTGCAATTTGATTGAAAATATTTCCTGGGACTTTGAATTATATGTGTTAGGCATTTTAAATCCCTCGGAAATTTTCATGTATATCTCATTATTAAGTGAGCCATAAAGGTAGGCAGTAACCAAATCCATTAAATGCATGTCAAGCTTTTCATGGACAACAAAACTAATGAGATAACGGAACGTTATAGCATCCATGACGGGTGAATATGTCTCTTCATAATCGACACCAGGTCTTTGTGAAAATTCTTGTGCAACAAGGCGTGCCTTATATATTTGTACCTCATTTTTCTTATTCATCTTGCGTACAAAGACCCATTTATAGCCAATAGGCTTAACACCATTAGGTGTTTGGACTACAGGCCCAAAAACTTCACGTTTCGCAAGTGAGTTCAACTCTGATTGGATTGCTTCTTGCCATTTTGGCCAATCATGTCTTTGTCGACATTATCCAAAAGATTGAGGTTCAATATCCTCATTATCTTGCATAATGTTAGATGCAACATTATATGCAAAGACATAATTCACCACTATATCCACTCGATTCAAATTTGTCTCAATATCGATTGGATTTATTGATAGTTCCTTATTTTCATGAGTCTCGGGCTCAGTGATTTCCTCATGAATCTCAGAATTTATTAAATCATGGGTTTCTTCATGATACTCTTTCGTACTGTCATTTTGATCATTTATTTTCCTTTTTCTAGGATTTCGATCCTTAGAATAATGGTCTGCCACGTTTTAGGCGTGCTTTTGACTCATTAGAAGAAGATTGTCCAATAGGGACATCAATACGGATTGGGACATTCTCTGCAGGGATATGTGATTTTGTTATCCTTTTCAAATCCGTAAATGCGTCTGGCATTTGATTTGATATTCTTTGCAAATGGATAATCTTTTGCACCTCTTTTTCACAAATAGAGGTACGTGGATCAAGATGAGACAATGATGGATTTTTCCACAAAATTTCCCATTTGGTTTCACCATTTTCTCCCCCTAATTTTGGGAAAAGTGTCTCATCAAATCGACAGTATACAAATCGAGCAGTGAATAAATCATTCATTAATGTTTCAAGATAGTGAGTAATGGAGGCGATTCAAACCCAACATATATTCCTAATCTTCTTTGGGGACCCATTTTGGTGCGATATGGCGGTGCTACAGGCACATATACTGCGCATCCAAAAATTCTTAAATGTGATATATTAGGTTCATGACCCAAAACTAATTACAACAGGGAATATTTATGATAATTTGTCGGTCTGAGACGAACTAGCATTGTTGCATGCAAAATGGCGTGACCCCAAACAGAAGTGGGCACCTCGTTTTCATTAGTAACGGTCTTGCTATCAATTGCAGACGTTTAATTAAAGACTCAGCAAGGCCATTTTGAGTGAGAACATGAGCTACAGGATGTTCCACTTTTATCCCAATGATAAGCAATAATCATTAAATGCTTGGGATGAAAACTCAGCAGCATTATCAAGTCTAATAAACTTAATTGGATTCGGAAAATTGTGCTCGTAATCGGATTATTTGTGACATTAATTTTGTAAACGTGATGTTGCGAGATTACAATAGGAACACGTAAGACCATCTAGAGGATGCATCTATTAAGACTATAAAATATCTAAATGACCCACCAGGTGGGTGAATAGGTCCACAAATGTCCCCTTGTATACGTTCCAAAAACGCAGGGGACTCAATCCCAACCTTTGTTGGTGATGGTCTTATATTTAACTTGCCTTGATAACAAGAAGTGAAAGAAAATTCATTATTTAAAAGAATCTTTAAATTCCTTAATGGATGCTCATTTGAGTTTTCTATAATTCGTCTCATCATAATTGATCCAGGATGTCCCAATCGATCATGACAAAGTACAAAAATATTGGAATCAGTAACCTTTTGGTTTACGGTAGAATGTGCCTCAACACTAATTCTTGTCCAATACAGGCCACAAGATAAAGATGGAAACTTCTCAATAACCCTCTTTTGGCCAGCGACATTCTTGGTAATGATGAGATATTCAAGATTATTCTCATCTATTGTCTCAATATGATATCCATATCGGCGGATATCTTTAAAACTTAACAAGTTCCTCTTGGACTTGGAGGAGAACATTGCATTCTCTATGATCATTATTGTTCTCTTAGGCAGAGTTATGGTATCTCTCCAGAGCCTTCAATTAATTTACTACTACCAGAAATTGTAGTAACGTCTGCCTTACACATACTTAAATGAGAGAAATATTTCTTCTCTTTGAATATTGTATGTGTCGTACATGAATCAACTAAGCAAATATTTTTACAATTAAATATTGATCCAAGTTTGCTTTGTGAGGTATCCATATTTTTCCATGGTTTGACATACAAAAAAAATATACGAATAAATGTTAGTATTTTCAGAGAAAATGGAAAGAAAACAAAGTTAAACCAATGATTCAATAATAACCTTTTTAATGCAATTTCGAGCAAAATTATGATACAAATACTTACATAGCTAAAAATAATGTAATTATAAGTACACAACTCATATGACTATAACTATAGATTTAGTAGGTATCTAACGTACGAGTTGTTCTTGTCAAGATCAAATTCTTTAAAATTCTATGTATCCATCTTAACTACTAATGTTAAAGACTGGAAAAAGTGCATTCTAAACTTACTGTTTGACAACAACAAAAAGAATTATCTTATTATATATATATTGTTACACGAGAAGAGAAAAGTTCAAATAATTTAAAAAAAAAAACAGATTGTTATGTGTGGGCCATAAAGAAATAAACAATCAAAATTGAATTATTTGGGAGAAGTTGGCGGCATCTCAAATAAGGAATTTTTGTCTTCGTATCTTATTATAAGTAGAAATATGCGAGAAAAACTAACGCCATTTCATAAAATAAATTGTACTAATTGATACTAATGACTACTACTCATGTAAAGAACTATTATTACATGATGTTTATTCATTAAGTACTACAAATAGGCAAAATAAAATAAAATCAAACTACCCAATCATCTTTAACCACAGATCCATCACCGATCAAGTGGTATATTTTTTCATCAGTGCGCTCAAAGAATTCTGCCACATCTAAGTGGGTGATGTCAAATTCATTGTCATAAACAAAATTAGCTTCAGGGCCTTTATTCTTTATAGATGCTTGATAAAGCTCAACCAAATATCTTGGTCCACGACAAATTTTTGCCCAATGGCCTTTTCCATCGCAATGATAATATTCTGTTTCTGAACCATTTGTCTTTGGCTTCTCATATTTTCCTTTTCACTTTTGGTGGTTATTTTTCTTTGGAGGGTGATTAACACGAGGAAAATTTCTTCCTTGTCCACGGCCACGACCACGACCATTAATAGGGTCACGTCCTTTCTCACGTTTGGCATAATGAGAATACACTTCATTCACTCAGGCAATGGTGTAGACCCAGTGGGTGGATTTTCGTGATTTCTCATGAGCAAGTCATTATTTCGCTCAGCCACAAGGAGAAGAGAAATCAACTCTGAGTACTTCTTGAAACCTTTCTCTCGGTATTGCTGTTGAAAGGCCATATTGGAAGCATGAAACATCGTAAACGTTTTTTTCAAGCATATCATAATCAGTGATAGTATCTCCACAGAGTTTCAATTTAGAAGTAATTCTGAACATCGCGGAATTATATTCAAAAACACACTTAAAGTCTTGGAGCCTCAGATGAGCCCAATCATATCGTGCTTGTGGAAGAGTGACCAACTTTAAGTTGTCATATCTTTCCTTTAAGTCATTCCAGAAAACAAGTGGATCTTTGACTGTGAGATGTTCTATTTTCAACCCTTCATCAAGGTGATAGCGCAAGAAAATCAAGGCCTTAGCACAGTCTTAGGTAGATACTTTATTTTTATCTTTAATGGCGTCTCCAAGACCCATTGCATCTATATGGATTTCAGCATCCAATACTCATGTCATATAGTTCTTGCCCGAAATTTCAAGGGCAAAAAATTTTCTTTTTATAATGTCAGTCATAATTAAACGAAAAGGAGAGGATAAAAGTTATACCTTAATATTCTCAAAGAGCTTCTTGAGACGGTAGAGTCTCGTGCTGATAACGTGTTATGAAACGATAAAAGAACAAGAACAATATTACAGAGAAAGAGAGAAAGAGAGAAAAATCTTATTGAATTTTGGGATAATTTACAATGGGGTACCCCTCTATTTATAGAGGGAAAATGACTTAGCCACAAAGTAGAACTCTCTAAAAGATAGACATTCACTCTAAATAGAGTTCTTTATAACAATAAAACTATTTTGGGGAACGTTAATTACCCTCTCTTTTTTCGCTTTGTCTTGTTCTCTCTTCCTCATTTTCTTTTCTATTTCTTTTAGGCAAAATGATCTCCTAGCCACTTAATCTTGTATCGATTTGTCATTCCGGTATATAGACTTTTATTTTTTTCATTTGAACACCTCTACTTGATGAACGGAATACTAATAAATACATTCGACTGAACGTGTACTTCACTCGTTGTGACATGACTGACACATCATATACTAAGCCTTTTTATTCTTTGACATGTATAATATGTGGTGTCCTACTTTAAAAAAAATTATTTTACCAGATTTTTATTCCCCTCCTCTTTAAAAAAAAATCAATTTGTTGTCTTCTTCTTCATAGGCAAATCTCTTGCCGGTCCATCACCATTCCACCATATTCAATACTCAACTATCATTATTTATTTATTTTCGTTCCCTTCATCTTAAAAATCATCCTCTCAAAAGACCTCCTAAATGATTAAAATTAGCCGTTGCATCAACGATTCACCATTAAAAGACCAAAAAAATTTATTTGTCGTGAACAATCCCTTAAACAAGAAAAAATTAAAGATGATATTCATTTTAATTTTTTGAAGTGAAGCTTTTAATGAAGAAAAATAGTTGTCTATATTGATTTCCAAGGATGATGTGCTTTTGGGTATTTTTCAGCAGTTTTAATGGAGAAGGAGACATATGTTGGTAGATCTAGGAGATATTGTGATGTTTGGGAAGCCAGTCCATTGGTTTATTTAAAATATTTATCCATGGAACTTAGAGAAGAGAACTTTTGCAACCTTATGTCTGGGCGAAAGAAAAGAAAAGAAGGGGAAAGGGGATGGGGAGATGGGGTATCGGGTGGTTATTTGAGATTTTTTTTATTCCTTTTCATTTTTAATTACTTAAGCAAACAATTTTCACGCGTCTGAGTGTGTGATATGCACACACTATTGCAACGTCACACATATTGTTGTCATATAGACTTGGTCAATGGTCAAATTTGTTTATTAATACTCATTTCGCCAAGTACAAGTGTGTAAATGAGAAACTTGTAAGTTCATTTACCGGGTTAACAAAGGAGTACAAGTTTAGATGGTCCGAAGGCCATTTTCCTTTCTTTTATTGATCATATTTGATGAGAACTACTAAAAAATCTTTAATTGGTTTACAAAATTTTAATTTTTTTTGTTTACATGTTGACTTGATTTAGCGGGTTGTGTTCAAAATAACTTATCAAATTATTGGGTCAAAATGGGCACAACTGTGTGACTTAATAGTCAAAATCCAATCATACAAAATCAAATTTGGAAATTAAAAATGAAGTGAATTTTGAAGAACTTAAGCAGAGAAATTTAAGAAAAATATATTAATTTTCACTTCTTTATTTTCAAAAGAAATAACTAAATAAAAGAGGAGGGGGATAGGTCATGTTGGAAGGGTTAAGTTATAACCCGCTATTCGACTCATTTTGACCCTTCTATTTTGATCTAAGCAAAGTTTGGGCAAAGGTTTTAGCTATATATTCATAAAGTTTAAAAAAATTTCACACTATCAGCATAATTTAACCTATTATAATAGGTTAATTATCATGCTATTAAATAATTATGAAATATTTAGCTTTAGTTACTTTATAAGTGACACAATTGAATGAAAACTTTTATTCCGTTAGGACATAAAACTTAAATTGATATTATAGGCGAAAAACTGATCATTCAACTCCACTAAGGTAGAACGGAAGATCAAATAGTCTTCCCTTAATATAAAGTTCGGAAAATGGCTAAAAATATCCCTGTAGTATCACGAATGGTTTAGTATCGAGCTCCGCTCACTTATTGGTCCAAAAATATATACAATATTATCTTCTGATTTAAAATTATCCTGCGACTAACAAAATTTTTTATGGTCCCCTTTTCAATGTGTTGGCAAAACGTAATTGGGCCACGTGGCTTCCTGATACGAATCGATTTTAACCTGCCCCATTTGTTAAACCCGACCCATCCGTAAATAAAGGAACATCATTTTCTCAATCTTTAACCGGATTCTCAAGAAACACGATAGAGTATGTCTATGATACCCATTTGGGATTTTTAATTCCGACAATTGAAGCAATCAATAGCAATCAAGAATGCTGACAACCACCACAAATCCAAACCAATATCAAAATTTTTATCGAGAAAAGTATTACTCCCAACTAGAGATTTGGTGTTTGGGTAAAGCCAACGTGAAGAACTTAAAAAAAAATTAATTTGTTCTTCACTATTGACGTCGATTATGTGCAATACTTGTGAAAAACTGTTTTGAGATTGAGTTTTGTGGCATAAATCTGATTGTGAAGTCAAATCTGGACTTTGTTTGTGGTATGGCGATGAAACTTGATTGAACATTTTATGGAAAACACCATTGAAGGATTAAGCTCGAGCTGGAATTTTAAACTCGATTTCGAGCTTGAAACTGATTAATTGTTGATTGTAAGCTAAAATATTACTGATTCTAGCTGAAAATCAAAGAAAGAAAATAAAATAGGGTAAGGTTGGGCGGTGATGTCTTTTGCTTGACGAAAAATGAATTTCAACAGTGATATCTTCTTCTTGTGATGTTATTCCGGCAACTTTTCCGTCATCGGAGCAATCAATTTCTGGCCGATAGCTTTAGAGATAAAAATTAGGGCGGGTTAAAATTGATCCGGATCAGAAAGTCACGTGGCCCAATTACGTTTTGCTAACACATTAAAAAGGGGATCACAAAAATTTCTGTTAGTCACGGGTGATTTTAAACCAGAAGATAACGTTTTTTTGGACCAATAGGTGGACGGAGCTCGATACTATACCATTTGTGATACTAGAAAGATAATTTTTGCCCTTTTCCGTATAAAGTTTGATTTCTTCTAGATTCTCAATATAGTTTCAAATAGGGGTGTCAAATGGGCGGGTTGGATTGGATATGGACGGGTTGAAAAGGGTAATGCAAAAGAGGAAATTATCCGATCCGACTCATAAGGGTGAACCGACGAATAATATGAATATCCATATTATCTATGACTTCTTGAATATGATCACTTTTGGGAACATTCCTAATCTCTCAAGCTTGAGGAACCCCCAAATTTGAAGCTTTTTAAATGTATAAGTTAAATTCATTAGTTATCTATTGATTATCCATTTTCTAAGCGGATAATATGGTTCTTATTCATATTTAATCCGTTTTTAAAAAGTTTATTATTCAGTCTATTTTTTAATGAATAATATGAGTGAATAACTATTTTCTTTTAATCGTATTGTCACCGCTACCTGTGTATGTCACTTAAAATCTGGATCGTTCTTTAATCATAGATATCTATGGCTAAAGCATGATACAGGACTTAATCTGGGAAGATGCGATCAAGGTTTTTATTCCTGGCGTACTTAAGCTAAGTCACGTACTTATGAATTATTTTTTTAAGAAATCATTTAGTATTTTCCTACGTATCAGAAAAATAGAAAAAAAATAGACATTGTATCTATTAGGGGTGTCAACGGGTATTTTAAAACCGACCGAACCGATTTTTAGTTTTAAAAAAAAAAAAAAAAAAAATCGTAGATTTTTATAAATTTATAACCGCACCGATAATTAGAGTATGTTTTTTATTTTATAAAAATAAATTGAAAATAACGAATCGTACCGAATAAATTTACATGTGAAAAATATATTTATATATTAAGTTTAAAAATAATAAAGCATTAAATTTTTCCTTGCCACTTGGAATTATGAATATGGCTACAAGCAAACAAGTAATTAAAATCAAAATCCTAATTTCCAAGCCTATTATGCTACTCCTACTGAAACTAAATTATTTCCAGTATATTCACTAGCAAGACACAAAGTAGTATTTTAGCAATTATGAGTAGCAAACTACAATGTATTGAATATGTTTTCTTTCATATGATTTAGATTTATCTTTTTGAATATTTAATTTTCTATAGACTTTATTCTTGAGTCCCCAGCTTGGTTAATATCTTTCTACTCATGTGATTTATCTTTTCTTTGTCTTTGCTTAGTTTCTTTTATGTTGTTGTAGAGTAGTTGATGAATCTATTTAAACAGTAAAATTGTTTAGAGAGTTTTGCTAAGTCCTATAAAAGTATGTATGTTATTGCATTTTACTTTTACTAAGGACTTTTACATGACATTTAAAAAAATACCGAAAATTAACCGAACCGTACCGATACCAATACCAAAGAGAAATCGACATGATTGAGACGGTTTCGAAAAGTCTAATCTTGGTTATACGTAATAGAATAACCGAAAAATTGATATGATACAATTTTTTTAAAATAACCGGCAGAACCGAATCATTGACTGCCCTAGTATCTATTATTTATTTCGTCATGAACGAAGCCTTATTAGTTGATGAATACGTTTTAACTGTTGGTTCCACAACATTCTCTGGATTGACATTTGACTCTATTTTGTTGTGTGAAGCTGTGGAATCATTCTGACTCTTCGACAAGTCAGAAGACCGCTCTTCATTATGTGACAAGTCCATTGAACAATTTTTCTTGGTAGATAGATCAGTGTTATCCTCTTTTTCGTCGTTCAGCTCAGCACCCTCTGCATTGACCTCTCTATCTTCCTCAACTTCTAAGGGTCCAAGCTTTGCATCAATACTTTTGATCGCAACAGTTAATGATCTTGCATCACGAGCAGTTGCCAGCCGTCCAGGTGATGATGCCTGTTTTTGAACAAAAGAATATACAGTCAAACCTCTCTATAACAACCTCGTTTGTTACGTCTAACAACTGCGTAAAGAGCTACTACGCGTTGTTGAAGATTTAAGTTCCAAAGATAAACAGCAGTAGAATATTACTATATCCCGAGAAAGACAATAGGGGCACCATTAAATAACTGACCTCCAACAAGTGTTCAGTCCTTTTTCTCAAAGCCTCAAAAGATGCGTCCTTGTGAATAAGTTTTAAGATGCAGATTAAGTGCGACGGCAGATTCTCGAGACGATGTTGGTCCGTTGTGCATTGAGGAATAGTAGATACACATCCTACTGGATAGAAAGGGCAGTTAACAAGCTTCATTGGACATACAGTTATACAATGCCTGTCCATTTCGCGCCTCATGAGCGTTTCCGGGCATTTCTGCTCACATTGAAGTATTTTAAAAGGGCAAGTCGAGTCGTGCAGTTCCAGCTGAGCTGCACTAAATCGCGCGTTACATCCCTCATTTTCACAGTTCAATCCCCTGAAACTGCACGAGGCGATATGTTCAGAAACCTCTTTCTCTGATTTAAACTTCATATTGCAGTGGTAGTTGTTCTTGAAGTCAATATTTCTGATCAACGTTTGCGCCACACCTATCCGCCTTCCCATCAACCAAAAGCCGTTTACTTCCATTTCTTGTACGAAATCGTCTATCCTTTCCTCTCGCCTTTCACTTAGCAACCATGCTGATACTCTGCTGAATAAATTCCTCTTAGACTGAGCAAAATCATCAATAAAATCTGATACAATATCATGAGGATTATCCGACAGTACTTCAGTAACCTCCTCACCTTCTAAGACAACAGATTCAGCGACAAACATCTCGCTTCTTTGGACAAGATAGTCCTCCATTTCTCTTCGAATATTAACAGCAACAGAAGCGGGGCTATTCAATAGACCGCCAGTCGTGTTGTCAATACAGGCAGAGGCTAAACCTGGAAGGAATTCGTCCGCAACCTTTTGAACCATTTCTGCATCAAATAGATCACAGCGGAAGAGCGGACTATCCTCTTTCTCTTCCTCTAATTTCACATCTTCAAGTGCTGCTGTTTTGATTTTCCCTTCATCTATAGAGCGATCCATGTTCAAAGAAGCTTCGGACATGTTCAATGAGACGATAAACTGCACTATCGATGACATACTATGATTAGTACCACAGATACTGATAATGTATATAAGAGAAACATCCTTAAAACAAAAATAAGAATCCAAAAGCATGACATAGTCATCTCAGCTGGCGAAATGGATAACCATCAGCTAATATAGATGGATGCAGCCATATTCACTGGGTTCAAATGAATCAGTATTTTTGAGACGAAACATCGATACATATATATATATATACACACACAATGTGTTCCATGCTAAACAACAACAACGTCCTCCTTAAACGTCAGCAATAGACGCTGCGGGTTCACCAGGATTGGGAGAGTTCGGGGCCGGTTGGTTGAGACTGGCTTCGGAAATCCAGTAGTTACCCACAAGTGGGGTTTAGGGAGGGTAAGATGTACGCATCCTTACCCCTATCCCTGGAAGGGCAGAGAGACTGTTTCCGATAGACCCTTGGATAAAGAACAGCTAAAAAGAAAAGATAATTGCAACAAGTAGGAATAACAACAAGATAAAATAAGATCGAATCCAAGAATACAGTTAAAACTCTAGGCAATAATAGCAATTTATGAATAAAAAGATATCATACTAACACTAAGAATCAGAATGCTAAGAAAACTAAAAATTTGAATGCATCAAATTTAAATCCTCAATCAGCTTCAGACTCCAAACTAATGATACTATATAGAATTAGAGTTCTCTTTAATGGGAATCTCAATAATTTCATGTTCTCTTACACTCATTTTTCTTAAAATCGGATTGGGTGATTGCATCAAATCTTTGCTCCTGTATTTTAGCGTTGTGAAATTATTAATTGACCTCCATAAGATGGAAAAAAAAATTGGATAGTATGTTCAATTATGGTACACAATTCACATCCAACATTTCGAAGTTTATACATAATAAACAAAAGAATAATCCAACAGCACACCATCAAATTAAAATTTGGAAGCAATCACAACTGAACATTATAGAATCACGCCATTAAATCGAAACATAGCATGTATTCTAGATTTCTAGAACATACGCGAAGGAAAGAAATGATCTCTTGTGTCCACTTACAATTTGAATAAAAGAAAATGTCCTCGCAAAATATATGTTGTGTTATTTTGACATATCTCATATATTATTTTTTACTAATCACCTATGAAATATGTCACGTAACTCAAATAACATTTGTGATGGACTACAAAACCAAAATCTCCCAACATTAAGTCACGATCACACTGAGAGAAAGGGGAGAAAGAGATCACCTTTAGCCTTTTGTTTGTAAGATTGGATTAGACGTGAAAATCTTGGAATCCATTAAATTGTTGTCAATTCATACCTATATAAATAGCCATCCAGATTCCAAAAATGAGCTCAAATTACATTCATGAAAAGCTGAAATGCAAACATAAAGGCATTAAAAATGTGAAATAAAGACAACAAATTCTGTTGGAAAAAAGAAAAGATGGTAAAGGATCTTGTGGATCGAGTGCTTTTTGTTTTCGCCTGTTGTTTTCCTTCAGTTAGCTATAACCGTTAATGTGAAAAGTAGAGATAAATTCTATTCCAAGCCCTCAAGTTTCTTAAGAGTTACAACCTACACATTTGAAAGGATATCGTTCAACTACTTATTTTTTGTTTACGGAAAGGGCCAAAAATGCCCCTAATTAACGTTAAGGGCATTTATAAACCAAAAGGTTAACGAAGGGCGTTCGTAAGCCATATTCAATTCGATAATTTTGGCCCTTTTCCGTCTTGTTTTATGGAAAACAGTGATTTAAATCTAAGGGTGGGCGCGATGGGCAGTTTCGGTTTGAATTATGAAAAATTCGATTTGAATTTATTAATTCAAACCAAATAAGCTCGGTTTGATTCGGGTATTTAGAATTTGGTTTAGAACTTTAGATTAATCGATTTGATTATTCGAGTTTTCGATTTGATAAGTTGGATTTCTTCTTCTTACGAAAAAAAAAAAAAAGAACTATCAAATATATTAGTCATGTCAAATTACTTTAATAATTCCTCATTTCCACCATATCATCGGAATATTTAGTCATTGTAGGTACAAATTTGTAATGTAATACACTACTAAAAGCACAGTCTTTTCCGAGGGAAGATATCGATAGAAAACCGTCGGTAACGGGTAATTGCACCCTCAATTTGTCATTGTTTTAACGTTAATTTTCAGTTAATACTGTACCATTCTTTCTGCGCAGATAATAAGAGGTTTCACATTAGTTAATTCCTTAAAAATATATTCTGTTATTTTTATTGAAAAGATATAGCCAAAAGTCTTAGACTCTAACCTCTATGTTTGGTCCATGCATCTCCGTTTACCTTAAAAACGGATAACAATTAAATTTATACGTAATTTAAGGACATATGATTTTACTCGACACAAACTGAGAATACACTACATATATATAGTTTATCCTATATATATATATATATATATATATATTGATATTGATTGTAAAGATAAATAAAAGCAAACCTAATGAGATGTATAACTTTGGCCCTCGAGCTAGGTCACCCTCGAACCAAATGAATATTCTACAAACAAAATAACAAAGTATTGAAAGCTTAAGAGAAAAGTAGTGTATTGCTTTGTATTGCGTGAATNTCATGCATCTCCGTTTACCTTAAAAACGGATAACAATTAAATTTATACGTGATTTAAGAACACATGATTTTACTCGACACAAACTGAGAATACACTACATATATATAGTTTATCCTATTATATATATATATATATATATATATATATATATATATTGATTGTAAAGATAAATAAAAGCAAACCTAATGAGATGTATAACTTTGGCCCTCGAGCTAGGTCACCCTCGAACCAAATGAATATTCTACTGAAATATGAACAAAATAACAAAGTATTGAAAGCTTAAGAGAAAAGTAGTGTATTGCTTTGTATTGCGTGAATATCATGATTTTACAAATGATCAGACCCCTTTATATAGTAGAGGAGTCCTACTCTTGATAGAACTCTAAATACAGTAAGAAATCCTATGATTAGCTAATTAATCGGCCTCAGCTTGATACGCGCCGAGATTTCCGCCGCGATCCTTGCTCGATTGCGGATATTTCGGCTTACTGTTACTTGACTAGGTAAACATCCATTGGTCTTGCTCGATCTTTATTTTGCTTGGTCTCGATCTTGGCCGATCTCGACCTTTATCGGTCTCTGGATTATGAGTTCAGCAACCTAACTCCGAATTATGACTCGATATAGCACGAGGTCGAACCTTGACCTATCATGTTCCAACCTCAATTAGTCATAAGAAGGCAGGCCCATTCTGACCGTATAAACTCTCTAAATATGCAAATATGATTCCCAAATAATAAAAGAGGCA
>ML431074.1:7628-57580 GCA_005239525.1 Nicotiana knightiana
ATCCCCCCACCCCCCTTGTAGCAACTCCAACACTACCAGCTCCATCACTAGTAGGTGTAGCTGGTATTTCATTTTCCATTTCTAATTCATTATCTTCTATTCCAAAATCTTCTTGTAATTGTTCATAATCTATATTATCATTAGGCGATGTTTCGGAAATATGTGTAAATGGAGTATTTGTAAATGGGGTATTAATATTACTATTACTACCAGATGCTGAAGAAGAACCTCTTTTTTTATTTCCCCTACCAGCAACTTTTTTACACGCTCTTTTAGCAGCATTAAACATATTGTAAAAATTTAAGTATAAGCAAAAATTAAATATGCAAATAAAATAGTAAATAAGAGATAGAGTTGGAGGGAGTGCACCGAATTCAGCAATAAATTGAGCACTTGATGATTCACAATTTCAATGTTACCACGAACAAACATCAAGCAAGTATTTTAATTTTCAAGTTCAATTGTTCTTCAAACTTCAAAATTTGAATGATAAAACACGATAAATTAAATTCCAAAACAAAGAGCCAAATAAAATTAGAAGATGAATTGAAGACTTAAAGTCTTGAAAATTGGAGAATGAGAGATTAGAGAATGAGAGAAATTCTGAAATTGAGATTGAGAAATGATAGTTGAGTGAAGAAATGAAGAGGGGGGGGGGTATTTATAGTTTTAGAGAAGGTTAATTTTGTAAAATGAAAATAGGTTAAAATTTAACGAAAAAAGGGCCTATTTGTGCAAATTTAACGTTGGGCAACGACATGCTGTCAGGGGTGACCGTTGCCAACGGTCAGTGGGCCCCACATGTTAAAAAAAATAATAAGTAAATAAAAAAATAAATAGCTGTTGTACCGGGCCAGGCCGATTAAACCGGTACACGGTTACGGTTCACTACCGGTCCGGTTACCCGTTTCAAAATAATTAAACGGACCAACCCCCTATCCAGCCCACCCGGCCCCCTATGAACCGGGCCGGTCCGGTCCGATTTCGGTTTTAACTGGTCTTGGCTGGGCCGGTTACGGGTAAACCCGACCCGTTTGCCACCTTTACTCTAGAGCTGAAGTTCGCCAGTTACAAAAATAAAAACTTCAGAGCTGAAGTTTGCCAGTTACAAAACAAAAACTTCAGCTCTAGAGCTGAAGTTCGCCAGTTACAAAAATAAAAACTTCAACAATTACAAACAAAAGTTTTGCGTTAAGACGTGCACAAGTTAAACAAAAACTTCAGCAAATAGAGAATAAAACTTCAGCTACTTCAGCTCTAGAGCTGAAGTTCGCCAGTTACAAAACAAAATCGCCAGTTACAAAAACAAAACTTCAGCTC
The DNA here is from genome assembly GCA_005239525.1 of Nicotiana knightiana. NCBI lineage: Eukaryota > Viridiplantae > Streptophyta > Magnoliopsida > Solanales > Solanaceae > Nicotiana > Nicotiana knightiana. Next base: position 8,949 of record ML431074.1, read on the forward strand.
TAGAGTTCGCCAGTTACAAAACAAAAACTTCAGCTCTAGAGCTAAAGTTCGCCAGTTACAAAAACAAAAAATTCAGCAATTACAAACAAAAGTTTTGCGTTAAGACGTGCACAAGTTAAACAAAAACTTCAGCAAATAGAGAACAAAACTTCAGCTACTATGCCTAAGTTCATCAATTACAAACAAAAACTTCAGCTCACTTGCTACTTCAGGCCCGTCTATTAGAATGCTGAAGTTTTGCGTGATTGCCTTTGCTACTTCAGCCTCGTATGCTGAAGTTATGCGAAAAAGCGGGTACACTTGTAATTTTTTTTGCAAAACGGACACAAGTTAAAACGTGACACAAAAAGCGGGTATAGATGCAAATGCCCCGAATATTTTTAGCCGTTCTTCGAGGGTTAAACACCCCATAGATCAAATCGTGAATTTTTTTAGACTTTTAGTTTCACGCCTTCCACCGAATATAAACAACCTTAGAACTACCCCTAAGCCATATTTATAAAAACACTCAATACGAATAAGTGTTTACCTTTTCTTTTTTACTTTTTTAATATTAATTCTTCACCTTTTTGGTGAATAATAGAAAGGGAAGTTCAAAATAAAAGGAGCAAAGACTATTTTTTTCTTTTAAAAAAAGTCAAGTTCCCAAATTTGGAACCGAGTAATCCCATATTAGCTAGGACTTAGTTTGCGACTCACAAAGTAACATAAATAAAACAGTAAAATGATAATAGACCGCATGGATTTGGATTTGCATTTGGATTTGGTTATGATTAATTTTTTTTTTGTGGAGAAATTAAGTTTTAGAAAAGACTTGGACGTTTTGATTTATTTTTCTGAATGATTTTCCGGAAAAAAAATTGTTAGTTTTTGTGAGAACTTTGTGGGTTTGTTTTCAGCTCTCAAATTTTTGGAAATATTTTCTATATCAAACGGGATAGGCTTAATTAATTCCAAATTTGTAGTAAGTTGCAACCAAAAAAAATTTAAAGCCAAAGAGGAGATCATTATAAAAGGCACAAAACCTTAGGGCAGTATAATCAAAGCGTTATTACTATATTTTGGGTCTTCTTTGGCTTCAAACTAAGTGAATAGGTATATTCGAACTCAATAACTTTATATTTTTAACTTCTATTTATTAGTATGGTTTATTTTTTCTTAGTTAATGTTCAATTACAATTTTGGTCAGGTTTGCCATGCATGCTAGATAATGTTTTATAGTAGCCCACTAGACATAATTTTATGTTTTTACGTATTAGAAATTAAATTTAATAAGTGTTGAAGAATCATTTGTTTTCTTTTGTTTTTATTTTATTTATTTTTTGGATTGAATATATAAGTGGTAAATTTTTGTTTGCAAATCCAATAAATCTGCTTATGAAGAGATAACTAGTTTATAATTGGAGTAGCAATTCAATATAAAACACTGACCCCCCTTCAACGCAAAAGTGCGCCTTTATTAAACGGGGATAGAGATATTTCGAATTTGCTTCAACAATTTTATCCTAGTTTGGTTGCTGAATCAATAATCATAAAATTTGACAACGGAATTAGTTATAATTTTTACACACATAATCAAGGGATTAAAAATTGAGTCAAGTTAGAGAGGAAAGGAAACGTATAGTTTCTTTTGTTTTTGATCGAACCTTACCTCTAGACTACCTAAAAAGTTAGCATCACCAAGGACTAGGGTTACATGGATCAGATGGATTCCGTTATCTTTAACCACAAGTTTCGTATTCGAGCCAACTCTATGATTGAAAAACTTTCTATTAGGGAGCGCTTCCCCCCTTATATGACTCGAATCTAAATTAGTCGGCTAGAATTCTAAATACCAGATGGTTATGTGGGTAAGATATTACTAAATTTTTTATCTGCATTTTTATTGAATTTGAACTCTTAAGTGAAAATAAATTAGGGCAAAATGCTAGTAAGTCGAAACTAATTGCATTCACTAGCTAAAAAGTACATTATATATATATATATATATATGCTAAAAATATACATTTCTCACCAAATTATGGGCTAGGCCCTAGCAAAGCTCCAATTTTGTAGGGGAGAAATTCAAAAATAGCTATATTTACAAGTGGTCATTCAAAATTGCCACAGTTTCAAAAGTAATTGAAATTTAGTCATTTTTCATGTAAAGATAAATCTGAATGAAATCACTGTCCAAAATTCAGAAAATACTCTAGTATAATATACTGGAATTCCAGTATAATATACTGGAACTGCAGTATATTATACTGGAGTTCCAGCATAAGCATACTGGAACTCCAGTATAAATATACTGGAGTTCCAACATAAGTATACTGGACTTCCAGCATAATATACTGAAGTTCCAGTATAATATACCGGTCCAGCATAATATGCGGGAAGTTCATACACAGATGCTCCAATCTCCAGTATATTATGCTGGAACTTTTCGCGTGTTGGAGTTCCTGCATAATATGCTGAAAGTTCATACACAAGTGCACCGGTCTCCAGTATATTATGCTGGAACTTTCCGTGTTGCAGCAAAATAGTGACTATTTTTCAATAACTTTGTAAACGCTGGCTATTTTTGAATGACCAGTCTGAAAACTGGCTAGCCCGCACTATTTTGTCATTTTGTAGGTGTTTAAGCCCGAGAATCTCATTTACATGCTTAGTCTGGCTTATATCACCTTCTTTTTGTAATTTAGTTACCTACCTAAGTAATGAAAGGCCTTATTTAAGAAGAGTTTTACACTTTGATTGTGTATTCCACACTTGAAACAACAAAGAGTGACTACTCTTAGCTACTGAAGGAGGAACTTTCAAGGCATACAAATTCCTTCTCTATTGCTATTAGCTGGCGAGTGATTGAGAAGTTTGAATTCTTAGTGTTATATATATACTTGAAAAGGGTAATTCTTTAATTAATTGTTTATTGGTTTTGATTGTTCTCGATCCAATATCATGCTTATCTTTTATTTGTATTTGCATTCAAATCTCACATGCACACAACTATTGTACTTTTGAGATGTTGCATTCTCTTTTTTTCTTTATAAGTTATGCCTTTTTTTTATGAAGTTTTGTGCTAGCTATCTAACTTTGATGAATGTTGGCTAGAACCTCAACATAGAAAGTCGGAAAATACATTCAGATTTTCTGCCACCAAATACATCCGCTAGAAATATCTGATTATCTATTTAGAGGAACAAAAAAAAACAATTCACTCTTGTGGTTCGAGATGGTTATATTTTGTACTAAGATCATATATAGTTTTATACAACAAAATTTTATACTGTCCGTGAACTGTAACATAAATTGTTTCATGTGTTAGTATTAATTACAAAGAAGTAGATGGAAGTAGTAAATGCTCGGGTCACTTCACTTAATAAAATGTTACTGCAAACTCTTGTTTTACAATCCTTCAATATAAAAATAAATAAAAATTGTCCAGTTTGAAGGAACTATTACATCCATTCTAGAATTTTTCTCAATAACGGTAGAATAAAGAACAATTTGTTGAAAAGAGAGCACTAGTAAATGACCCTTTCTTGCTTTTTTGGGTTATTAATTTTTTGATCTCTTCTCTTTGACATTTATCGCGCCTCAACTATTTTACTAAGCACTTGTTTCCTCGTCCACCAAAATTTAGACAGATAGGAAGAAACGGCCTAATATTTTTTTTTTGTTTTTACAGTTTTTTGCCAAGAGAGGACAAAATTTTTTACACACTAATATATTTTTTGTCTGCATGTGTTTAGTTTCAAATTATGTACTATCAAAAGAACAAGAACTAACACGTGGTTAATGTGGTTTGTAATTCACAGATTTGGTGTCTTCCTCCGAGAGTGAAACATGGATTTCACTACAAAAAAGATTCTCAACAAAGGAAGATTGTTCATATCAACAATCTCTGGATTTTTGAATGTCATCACATGCTTAATCATTCAATATTTAAATGTAGATGCTAGAAACATACTACTAAGTTTTTACAGGATGTTTTCATCAAAATTTGAATCATCACCACAAACAACCACACCATCCATATTATCATTATTATCTACTCCATATTCTTCTCCTTGGATGTATTCAACAAATGGCGATCTCATAGGTACAGAGAGTGGTGTTTTCATGGCTTCAAAAGAAGACCTTCAATTATGGCACGACCCAAAATCCAACACGAAAAATAAACTTACGTGCCGAATCAAGAAATTGAAAAAGAAATATCCACCAGCAATTCCATCTTGGAGAGGAAAATTGCCTGGAGATGTACCATGGTCTCTCTCTAGACACTATGTTGATGGAAGATTAATCCTTCGAGAAGAAAGTATGGAATATTATGAATACCTTGAAGCCACTCGAGAAAATGGACGTCTCGTGTTAAATCTACTAGTTTTAAAAGGTGACATAAAATTTCATCAACATAAGGATATGAATGAGGGACATTCTGTTAACAATGAGGAACATGAAATCACACAAGATGACATTATCGATCGAGGGAAGAAGAAAATTTTGATTCAAGAAGACATACAAAGGGACTTGATAATCAATGAAACTAGAGAAAAGAAAATTAGCCAATTTTTTCCTAATGAAGATGGAATGACATCAAGTTCTAGCTTTTTAGATATCCCAACTTTGTGTGATAGCTCTGTGAACACACTAGTCCAACCAAGTCCAACTCTAGTTGCATAAAAGAGTTGTATGAGGAAAAAACATGTTGGTCATTTGTATTTTCCTTTATGTTTAATTTGTTTAGATGTCTTTTTGTCTGTGTATGTTTTAATTCGTTATGAGTAACATCTCGGGAAGTGTAGAGGGGTGTCTTTTTGTCATGCAATATATATAGCTCTTATATATGAAAAGTTGTCGGCATTTCTCTTTATTCTACGTTCTACTTCATGTAATATAATATATAGATTCACGCATAACTTAATATATCGTTTTTTTTGTTTCTACATGTTACCGTCACGAACTAGAACATAGATAAAAAGACATCTAAACATACATAGAGAAATATACAAATTAGCGTGTGCATGTTTTTTCCTCCTACTCTTTTTTACGCAGCTAGAGCTGAACTTGGTTGGACTAGTGAATAGTCCAAAGAGCCACCAAACAAAGTTGGGACACCGATATAACAAGCTTCTAGATCTTGATGTCACTCTATCTTCATTAGGAAAGATCTTGATAATGTTCTCTTTCTCTTTTTGTGTCAAACAAGGCTTATTGAACATCAAGTCCCTTTGTATGTCTTCTTAAATCAAAATTATCTTCTTCCCTTGATCGATTATTAATCACTACATAAATAATTTAATTTTTACGTTATAATCATCGCATAACTAGTATATGAACCACGACCTCGGAAATGTATATATAATTACAGCCAAAAAAGGCTAGCCTTATTCACACCAAAAGAAGTACCTCACTTTGCTTGCGAAAGAAAAGCAAGTAATCGATTTCTATATTTTTCTATATCTTTCTATATTTGAGCATGCCTGAAAAATAATGGTTAAAATCTCACTTTTCTTTACCACCAAAGTGTATGGTATTTATTATGCTAATTCAAAATGACCTACTAAACTGACAAGCATAATTTCATAATTCTAAACTCAATTAATTTTCAAAAGTACCGCAATCCTAAGCTGCGCTATAAAAAATTCTACTTTACTCTACGTACACATTCATTTAAGAAAAGCATGTAGCTTTATCCGTTTTAAGTAAAAATTCTTCAAGTTCTTATAGGAAAAGATTAATCATGTGAGGCACAATTTGACAATTGTGAAGAAAAATTGTGTTTTATTCAATTATTGGGATTAAAAAACTGGAAATGATACTTCGGCAAATTTTAATCTCCAGAATCCAGAGCTTGCTATACTTGTAGATCTAAAAAGATTAACCCAAGGATCCCCTTCAGTAATGTTATGTCCATTATTCTTTAATGGAGCATAGATTTAATCCACGTATACAAAAGCAAAATTAAAGGCTTGGATCATTTTACTTGGTACTCTCCAAAATTTTCTTTTATCTATTTCTTACAACATTTAATAATAAAAATCCAGCATATTTATATGTATTAGTACTCATTCGATTTTATTTATCACTTATATTTTACACCAAAAAATGTAAATTAAAGATGTTGAGATATCCAGATTTTAAAAATCAATTTCATTGTTCAAAGAAGAGCACAAGAACAAAATCCACTTTTTGAAGAAAAGAACGTTACGTAGTGTTGAAATAAATGAAAAAATTAACAAAATGATCCATCCTTTACTTAGATGCATCTTTTGGCATTAAAATAATTATATTTACTTCGAAATACGAGTAACAATTAAACTTGTAATGTGATTATAAGGATATGTGATCTGATTCAATACCAATTGATAAATGACGAAGCAAATAAATGAATTAAACGGTTAAAATAAATCAAACCAGTGTCATTGCAAGTTATCGACCTCAGTTTGGAACAAGCTCGAGATCAAGCGTTAAGAACAATAAGAACAATGATAAATTGTAAGCAAGTAAAAGAGCAGCGTATTGTTATTTCTCAGTAAGCTCTATCCCTCTACAAATGAACATGGCTCCTCTTTATATAGTAGAGGAATCCTAAATAAGGTACAACTCTAATTTCGAAAATAAAATCCATGACTGATGCCAATAACCGTTAGTGGTTTTGCCAATTTCGAGATTCTCGCCGAGATTTATGGTCGATCACTAATATCTCGGTACTCCGTTGATCGATATTGGTCTTGCCCGATCTCGATCCTTCGATCTTCATGTCTTCGAGCTCGAGCTCATTTCAATATGAGCTTAATCTCGAGGCAGACCCTCGAACCCGTAAAATCGGACATCCTCGATTTTAGCCGTATACAAATAGTCCTCGTATTTCTTAGAATGAAATAATAAGAAACAACTTGAGCCTCGATTCTCTTGCATCTCGATCATGATGTCATCCTCGTGAAGTAAGCGGTGGATGTGACCGAAACGTCCCATCTGTTCCGTTCCTCAAATCATCAATGCTTGTCAGTCATCGATCGGCCCCTAGTGCCACCGAACTGTCGTCACAAGCCTATAAATATCACCTTCTTTTTTGATTCAAACTTTACCTTGCTTTGATTCAAAACTCTCAACTCTCTAATCCTTCTCATCTTCCTTTTCATTGCCGCCTGTTACGCCGCCGTTGTTCTCACCGGAGCAACCAATTTCATACTGGAAAAACCTCCAAAACTGTGCCGCAAAAAAGAAAAGGCTTATTCTTCATCTTCCCAGCCGACCGGTGATAAAACACCAGTGGAGCCTCGTATCGAGGAGTGTATCCCAGGGCCAATCGAACTAACTTCTGACTTCAAAGTCAAGAGACCCTCCTTAGTTTCGGGCCGCCGTGAGCCTATGTCCCGATACATCTTCTCGATATCGGAAGGCGATCTCGAGAGGGTGAAGAAGGACTGCAATTGGGAAAACAAGGAAGTGGTGGTTCCTTTCCCTGAGAAGGACATCACCACCTACATGAAGAGGTACTTGAGTGTGTATACCTACCCTTTCACACTGGGTCCCGTAGACCCGGTCATACTCGATTTCTACCGCCAGTATCAAGTAACCCTCGTACAGATCTACCTCTCATTCTAGCGCATCGTCAATCTGATCAGGTTCTTTTCGAGAAAGGTCGAGAGAATGACTTTCACCCTCAACCATCTGATAAGGTTATACAACCCTCATCTTTATCGAGGTGGGTTGATAAAGCTACAACATCGGGCCACGAAGACGCTGTTTTCAAGTACTGATGAAGACAAGGACTGGGGATGGATGGGTCGATTCGTCCAAATCAAGACCTCCGATCTAATTTCGGTCGAGTAAATGCCATTCCCTGAGGAATGGAACATGAAACGTAAGTGCCACTTCGACACCGGTATTTTACTGCTTTACTTCTTTTATTCCCTCTCTGACTCAGGTTCTCTTTTCATGGTGCATCTTCCCCTTGGTTCTTCGCTGCAATTTCAGATCTCGAGGGCTGAGTTCGAAAACTGGTCTCCACCTCTTCTCATGTCGAGCATTGATGGCGTGATTTGGCTAGAGGTCGATGGGAGGCTAAAAACCACAGTGAATTTTTTTACTTGTATATCGAGGTTTTCCCTGTAATGTAATTCTTATTAACTTGGTTTCTTCATGTGTATGTCTCGGTGAAAACATTTCCATGAGGCCACCTCCGCCTGGGGAAGAGGAGGCTTCGAAGCCAAGCAAATAAAGGAAAAGGAGAAGAGTTTCTCCTTCTGATACCCCCAAGCCAAAGAAAAATAAAGCTCGAAAATCAAAAGCCGAGCCTTTTTATCCTCGTGTCTATGCAATTCAACGACTCCGAGAGGAGGATGAAGAGGGTGAGGATGATGGTTTCCCACAGGTAACCCGAAAAGGGGAAGTACTGAGGCTTCCAGGAGTGTCGAGTCGGTGGAGCTCAAGGTGGCTCCATCTCGGACTGAGGACATTTCAGAGGAGGGTTCGAGGAAAGTCCCCGAATAATCGGGTCGTGAGGAACCCCCCCCTCCCCATCGTGATAATCAGCCGGTGGGTGTGCCCGAAGGGTCTAGCTCCGAGGCCCTTCAGAGAGAAGACAATGTCCCAAGTGATTCACTTGGGATAATCAACATTGGTGATTCACCGCTTGGACCTTCATTCTCCGAGGGGCAGTTCCAAGATGCTCGGGCCATGGGTACTCCCGACATAGGACAGGCCAATGAAGGGAATGACATATTTCGGGACTGCTTCACCAGAGTCGAAGATGGTCCCGAACAAGATGCATCGTTCGTATTCGATGAGGCTTAGCGGTTTCTGAAGCAAGTAAGTTCTATTTCTTCATATTTACACTTGTGTTTAATCCATATTTCTTCAAGCCTGACTCTCCTCTTTGTGTATGGCCATGGTCCTTCACCGAGAAGCACCTTCAAATTCTAGGGCTGAGCTATCCCGATGCAAGGCCGAGATCAAGAAGCTCGTAGAGGAGAGGGATGGCCTAAAACTCCTCTACGTTTAAAATAAATAGGAGATCTTGACCCTTCGAGACGAACTCACAAGAGCTCATCAAGATCAGACCGAACTTATTGAACGGGTAACGTAATTTCTTGAGAGCTCATTATGTGTTAATGACTTGATTTTGGCAATTAATCCTTTGGTTTTGCAGATTCAGCAGAAGGGCGAGTTGGTGGAGCAGCTTCGGGAGGAGGCCAAAATGAAGGAGGCCGAAACTCTGGGATGGCGACAGCATATGGAGCGTCTTGCCTCGGAGAAGGATGCGCTTCGGGCCCAACTGACTTCAGTCGAGATCCAGCTCCAAGTTGTGAGGGAGGAAAGCTTGGTCCGGCCCGAATGATTGAAGAGCTTAAGGCTAAGCTGGCCGGTGAACTTTCAAAGGCTAAGTCTAAGGTAGAGGCACTTGTGGCCTCTTACTGAGCTGATATCGAGGCTGCCAAAAGCACAGGAGATCTCGGTTGCTGCTGAAGTCAAGTTGTCATGTGCCGTCGACCATTCTAGGCGACAATCCTGGAGAGAGACTCTCTAGGAAGTGCATGCTCGTGGCTTCGACCTCTCGGTTGACATTGAAAGTGCCAAGGCTTTGGAGGTTAAGGCCGCAACTTTGCTTTTCGATGAAGAGGATTCCTCTAGTGGATCCGAGAGTGAAGAGGATGGGGATGAGGCCGCCGAAGATGTGTCTCCCGAGGATGTGGCCCCTGAGGACGTGGCTCTTGGAGTGAACTAGGCCTTAAGGATTTTCTTCTTTTTGTATCTTTTTTGTGTAAGGCCTTAATTGGCCTTTTGTAAAAATTATCCAATATATAACAGAAAATTTTTCTCTGAATGCCTTCATATGTTTTCAAGTCTAGATATGCTTTTTGTCTTCATCGAAAATGTTGAAAATTTCTCATTGATGTAATCTTACTAACTTCAATTCGCAGCCAAAGTAAACCCTCAAGTTTTTAGTTTATACAAGGGTAAGTCCCCAAGCTCAAAACTTTATTCGAGACTTTATCTCGGGGGTGGATTGATCGAGCCTATAGATGTGTTATCTGTATAACCAAGTTCGAATGGGTCTTGAACTTTAGAATAAAGTAAACCCTTAGGTTTTTATCAAATGATGGGTAAGTTTTGAGCTTATAGTAATACACCCCTCAGGGTTTTTGGTTGAATCTTCGAGCTATAACTGACTTTTATTTGAGTTCGGAATAGCGGAACCCTTGGGTCCGAATCGAGTGAGAACGATGTATCAAACTGTAAATGTTTTGGCCCTTAGGCTCTTTAGATTAGGCCGATGCAGCCTCTAAAAATGGCTATTATTTTCCCCCTTTCGGCTAAAAGACTTAATAAAAATTTCTTTATGCCTTAGCACATGTTTTTTTACACCCATTGGATTTTTTGAAGGTCCGATTATTGGAACCCAATTTTTCTTTTTTGTGCCTCAACACGTTTGTTTTAAGGTAATTTGATACCCCTTGAGGTTTCTTCGAAGGTTGATATTATCGAAGCCATTTAATTATTCGAGGGCTGATTTTATCGAAGCCCTTTTTTATTTGCTTTGCCGAGGGTAGCCTTATTTAACCGGTTTTTTGAATTATTTGAAGGCCCTTTTTTTTTATAGCGAAAGTCGGACGTCTCCGAGCCGCATTAATTCGGGCAAAACCTTTAATGTGGTTGTAGCTTTCGGGTATGTCTCTTGGACTTATTTCCCGATAACATTTCGAACTTAGTCCCTGAGTATGATGGCCTTGGCCTATATATCGAGGGGTGCCTCTTTGAGGTCTTATGATTTTGAATTTAGATAACTCGAGTATGCAGTCCTCGAGTGTTAGAAGTATATTTGTTCTTGGCTCTTGAGCCATTCTTCACAAGTGCTAGTTTTGCACAATAGATCAGAATCATAAGTATGCGATTTGTATAGTAGAGAATTTACTTCGAAACACGAAATGTTCGAGAAAAAAGATGGCTTCTTTGAATAATTTATACATGCGTACATGTCTTGTTGTCGGGGCTCGGCTAATCTATATGGACACGGTTCATTCGACCGTTTGGCCCATTACAAAAATTTTCCTATCGAGACCCATTGACACGAGGTACATTTCTTGAACACATAACATCCGAGGGTGATGCCCCCAGTATTCGAGGTTAATTGAAAAGAATCCTTAGATATTATTGAATTATCCTCAGGTAGCACATAACTGTTGCCTCGTTAAAAACCTTGTCGGAAAAACCCATTTGGGATAAAAAGCGATCAAAGGGAAAAAGAGTGTAACACGTACTTTAAAACATGAGGTCTCGATGTCTTAGGTCGAACTCCTGCAATGAGTTAGTTCCAAATATGTATATAAATGAAAGAAAAGAGAAAGTCATACCTTAGCAATAGTATCGCTTAAGAAGTGATATGTTCCAGTTAATCAGCAACAATTCGCCTTTCATTGTTCCTAGTTTATAAGATCTTTTTACGACTATGTCGATGATTTGGTAGGGTCCTTTCCAATTATGGCCGAGTTTCCCTTCATTAGGATCTCGACTATTGATAGTGACTTTTCTTAGGACTAAGTCCCCGACTCTAAAATGTCGAAGATTGGTTCTTCTTTTGTAGTACCTTTTGATTCGTTGCTTTTGTGCTTCCATTCGAACGAGTTCAGCTTCTCATTTTTCATCTAACAACTCGAGGCTGGTATTCATGGCCTCGCGGTTTGATTCCTCTGTTACATGTCGAAACCTGGCCTTGGGCTCTCCGACTTCGACCGGTATCAAGGCTTTAGAGCCATATACTAAGGAAAACGGAGTTGCTCCTGTACTGGACTTCAATGTCATTCGATATGCCCATAGGACCTCGGGCAATATTTCCCTCCACTTCCCTTTGGCTTCGTTTAGCCTTTTGTTCAAGTTTTGGATGATAATATTGTTTGTTGATTCGTCTTTCCCGTTCCCACTAGGGTGATACGGTGTTGATAGTATCCTCTTTATTTTATGATCTACTTTATTTCCGACGAACTACTTGCCATTGTCACATACTATTTCTACGGGTATCCCAAATCGACATGCGATGTGATCCCATATGAAATCTATCACTTACTTTTCCCTAACTTTTTCGAAGGCTTGTGCTTCAACCCATTTAGAGAAATAATCAATCATAAATAAAATGAACTTAGCTTTACCCAGGGCAGATGGCAGAGGACCGACGATGTCCATTCCCCATTTCATGAATGGCCATGGGGATATGACCGAGTGAAGTTGTTCGCCGGGCTGGTGGATCATCGGTGCAAACCTTTGACATTTATCACATCTTCGAACGAACTCCTTAGAGTCTTTTTCCATGATATCCCAATAATATCCTGCTCTGACAACCTTTTGAACTAGTGACTCGGTGCCATAATGGTTCCCACAAGTGCCTTCGTGGATTTCTCGTAGAACATAGTCAGTACCTCCCGGTCCCAAGCATACTGCCAATGGGCCATCGAACGTCCTTCTATATAATATTCCGTCTTCGTCTAATGTGAATTGAGCAGCTTTAGTCGTAAGGCCCTCGATTCCTTGTGATCCGATGAAAGCTTTCCGTTCTTCAAGTACTCGATGTATTTATTTCTCCAATCCCAGGTTAAGCTCGTAGAATTTATTTCAGCATGTCCTTCCTCGATCACAGAATTCGAGAGTTGGACGACAGTCCCCGAGCTGATCTCATATGCTTCGACCGATGACCCCAAATTGGCAAGTGTATCAGCCTCGGTGTTTTGTTCTTGAGGTATATGTTGTAGAGTCCACTCTTTAAAACGATGCAAGGTTACCTGCAATTTGTTTAAGTGCCTTTGCATCCTGTCCTCTCGAACTTCGAAGGTTCCGTTTACCTGGTTAACTACCAGTAGATAGTCGCATTTAGCTTCGATGACTTCCGCTCCCAAGCTTTTATCTAGCTTGAGACCTGCAATCATGGCCTCATACTCAGCCTCATTGTCAGTCAATTTGGCAATTTTAATGGATTGCCTAATAATATTGTCTGTAGGCGATTTCAAAATAATGCCGAGCCTGGAACCTTTCACATTCGAGGCACCGTCCGTGAATAGGGTCCATACCCCTGATGATGTACCCAATTTTAGTAGAAGTTCCTTTTCCACTTCAGGTACGAGGGTTGGTGTAAAATCGGCCACGAAGTCTGCTAAGATTTGAGACTTGAAGGCCGTTCGGGGTTGATACTCGATATCATACCCGCCAAGTTTGACGGCCCATTTGGCCAATCGGCCCGATAATTCGGGCATGTGCAAAACGTTTCAAAGTGGATAAGTGGGTATCACACATATGGGGTGGCACTGTAAATATAACTTTAATTTTCTAGATGTGCTTTTTAATGCAAGTGCCAATTTCTCTAAGTGTGAATACCTAGTTTCAGCATCTCCTAGGGTTCGACTTACATAATAGACAAGAAAGTGCGTACCTTGCTCTTCTCGAACTAGGACACCACTTACCGCGATCTCGGACACTGCCAAGTATAAGTAAAGCCTTCCATCTGCCTTCAGTGTATGGAGCAAAGGTGGTCTCGATAAATATCACTTCAATTCCTCCAATGCCTATTGACATTCCGGGGTCCATGCGAAATTATTTTTCTTTTTGAGCAAGGAGAAGAACATGTGACTCCGATCTGATGACCTCGAAATCGACCCAAGGCGACTATCCGTCCGGTTAGCCTTTGTACGACTTTTACACTGTCAATGACGGCGATATCCTCGATGGTCTTAATTTTGTCGGGGTTGATTTTGATTCCCCGATTTTACACCATGAAGCCGAAGAATTTACCCGAACCGACCCTGAAAGCACGTTTTTCGGGGTTGAGCTTCATGTTGGACTTCCTTAGGATTTCGAATATTTCTTGCAAATGAGTCAAATGGTCCTCTGAACGTAGATACTTTACTAACATAACGTCAATGTAAACTTCCATTGATTTACCTATATGTTCTTCGAACATTTTGTTAACTAGGCGTTGGTATGTAGCTCCTGTATTTTTTAGCCCGAAAGTCATTACATCGTAACAATAAGTTCCATACTTAGTGATAAAAGAAGTCTTTTCTTGGTCATCTGGGTCCATCTGGATTTGATTTTACCCAGAATAGGCATCGACAAAGGTAAGGATCTCGTGGCCAGCCGTGGCATCGATCATGCGATCGATGTTAGGCAATGGAAAAGAGTTTTTCGGACATGCTTTGTTCAAGTCCTAATAGTCTACACACATTCTAGGTTTGTTCCCTTTTTTGGGGACTACGACTGCATTACCTAACCATCCGGAAAATTTTACTTCCCGAATGGATCTTATTTTGAGAAGTTTGGTTACCTCGTCCTTTATGAAGGCATGCTTCACCTCGGACTAGGGTCTTCTCTTTTTCTTTATCGGTTTGAACTTGGGATCCAGGCTCAACCGATGAGTTGTTATCTCCGATGGGATTTATGTCATATCTAAATGGGACCATGCAAAGCAGTCCATGTTATCAATAATAAATTGAATGAGTTTTTTCCTGAGTTCGGGGGTCAACCCCGTTTCCAGGTATACCTTTCGTTCGGGAAGATTCTTGATTAGTATCACTAGTTCTAGCTCCTCGACCGTTGACTTGGGTGCATCTGACTCTTCTGAAACACCAAAAGTTCGAGGAGTTAGAAAATCCTCTTCTTCTTCTTCTTCTACTACATGTTTCTTCGATTCGTTCGGGGTTGGGGACGGTGATTGCTATTTGGCCGTCTTCTTCTCTTTGGCGCTCGATTTTTCTGAAGTCGAAGGTGTTGATATCGGCGTCTCCTCTTCCACCGCAAACATTTCCTTTGCAGCGTGTTGTTCCCCGTAAACTGTTTTCACACCATCTGTCGTCGGTAACTTCATCATTTGGTGAGGGGTCGATGGCACTACCCTCATGTTGTGGATCCAAGGCCTTCTGAGTAGTGCATTATATCTCATGTCGCCTTCGATGACATGAAATTTCATATCTTGGATAGTCTCAAGCCACATTTACTGGTAGGATTATCTCCCCTTCGTTGTTTCACTAGCCATGTTGAAGTCGTTTAGGACTCCAGATGCAGGTACAATTTGGTCCTGCAGCCGAGCTGCTCTACGACCCTCGATCTGATGATGTTCGTCGAGCTACCTGGATCCACTGAAACACGCTTAACTTGAACTTTATTTAATAAAATGGAAATTACCAGGGCGTCGTTGTGCAGTTGAGAAATGCCTTCCGCTTCTCCATCATTGAATGATAAAGTGCCTTCGGGCACATAGTCTCGAGTTCGTTTCTCTTTGGTGATTGACACCTTAGTGCGTTTGAATATAGGCCCTTCTGGGACGTCGACCCCGCCGACGATCATGTGAATAACATAATGAGTTTCTTCTTGATCATTCTTTCTGTTAGCGTCTCTTTCTCTGAAGTGATTTTTAGCTCGATCATTGAGGAACTCTCGAAGATGGCCTTCGTTGAATAATAGAGCTACCTCCTCCCTCAACTGCCTACAGTCTTCGGTCCTATGGCCATGTGTGCCATGATACTTATACATTAAATTTGGGTTCCTTTGAGAAGGATCCGTTTGTATGGGTCTGGGCCACCTAGTATCTTTGATTCTTCCGATAGCTGATACAATCCCCCATGCATCGACGCTGAAATTGTACTCCGACAGCCGAGGTTCTTCTGTGGGATCTGCATATTTGTCAAAGTTGGTTTTACTCATAAGTCCCCGAGAATTTTGCCCTCGATCACTCCTTCGATCGTTCCGAGCGAGTTTGCATCCGGACCATTATTCCTCCAATCTGCAACATATGGCTGGTACCGATCTTTATTCGGCCTTGATACTATATCACCATCTCTCTATTTTTTACCTGCCGACCGGTTCGGATGTACTGAACCTGAGGGGGATCCCAATTGGTCGTCCTCGACCCTGATCTTCGATTGATATCAGTTGTGAACATTTGCCCAAGTCAAAGCTGGGTACTCGATCAAATTTTGTTTCAACTGGCGTGATGCTATCGAACTCCGTTCATTTAATCCTTGGGTGAAAGCCCGAACTGCCCAATCATTAGTGATTGGTGGTAACTCCATGAGTTCCATTTGGAATCGAGATACGAACTCCCTTAGTATCTCGTTATCCCTATGCTTCACTTTGAAGAGGTTTGATTTTCTTGTTGCAACCTTTATGTCCCCAGTGTGTGCCTTTACAAATGAATCCGCCAACATGGCGAACGAATCAATAGAATTTGGTGGCAAGTTGTGATACCAAATCATAGATCCCTTCGACAGGGTCTCCCCGAACTTCTTCAGCAATACAGACTCGATTTCGTCATCCTTCAAATCATTTCCTTTTATGGGGGACGTGTAAGAAGTAACATGCTCATTCGGGTCAGAGGTCCGTTGTAATTAGGTATATCGGGCATACAGAACTTATTTGGGATGGGCTTCGGAGCCGCACTCGGAGGGAATGACTTTTGTACAAACTTCTTGGAATCCATTCCTTTTAAAATTGGTGGTGCCCCCTGTATCTGGTCAACTCGGGAGCTGTAAGTTTCCACCTTTTTGTCGTTGGCCTCGATTTTCTTTTCTCCCGATTCTATTCTCTTAGTGAGATCCTTGAGCATCCTTATTATAGCAGTATCGGTTGTCAAAGTGTTATCACCCGATCTTTCAGGCACTGGCTCTGTACGACGAGTAACCTATTTTGACCCTATTTGGTGCCCTGTGCTGATTTTGAAACTGAGCAATGGCGTTTTGTTGAGCTTGAAGCATTTCAAATATTACTTGGAGACTGACTCCTTCATCTCCTCTGCCCTGTGTACCTCGACCGTTAGTTCGACCCTCCCTGTGTACACTTCCTTCGGGGTTTGCGCCTAAATCCGCATTCAAAGCAACATGTGAACTCACATCAACCGGGTTGATGGGCGGTGCTCCTCCGAGGTCAGTCTATGGCACCTCGATTCCTGGAGCGATAACATTCTCATTTTCTCTATGGAGTCCGAGGCTGTTGTCGCTGTGTGTACATGTATTTTGTGAGTTAGACATGATTCAACCTTAAAACAAAAATTCTTGACAAGAACAAGTGTAAAATAGTGTGTTTTACCAGAATTAGCACTGAACAATCACTATTATCCTTAGCCCCATGATGGGCGCCAAACTGTTTACCTCGAAATACGAGTAACAATTAAATTTGTAATGTGGTTATAAGGATACGGGATCTGATTCAATACCAATTGATAAATGACGAAGAAAATAAATGAATTAAACGGTTAAGATAAATCAAACCAGTGCCGTTGCAAGTTATTGACCTCAGTTTGGAACAAGGTCAAGATCAAAGCGTTAACAACAGTAAGAACAATAAGAACAATAAGAACAATGATAAATTGTAAGGAAGTAAAAGAGCAGCGTATTGTTATTTCTCAGTAAGTGTCTATCCCTCTAAAAATGAACAGGGCTCCTCTTTATATAGTAGAGGAATCCTAAATAAGGTACAACTCTAATTTCGGAAATAAAATCCATGATTGATGTCAATAACAGTTAGCGGTGCTGTCAATCTCGAGATTCCCCCCGAGATTAATGGTCGATCACTGATATCTCGTTATTCCGTTGCTCGATATTGGTCTTGCCCGATCTCAATCCTTCGGCCTTCATGTCTTCGAGATCGAGCTCGCTTCAATATGAGCTTAATCTCGAGACAGACCCTCGAGCCCATAAAATTAGACATTCTTGATTTTAGCCGTATACAAATTACTTTACCAGTAAGTGTTGAAATAAATAGATAAAAGAAAATTTGAAGAGTACCAAGTAAAATGATTCAAGCCTTTAGTTTTGCTTTTATACACGTGGATTAAATCTACCACTCCATTGAAAAATAATGGACATCACATTACTGAAGGAGATCCTTTCCCCCAATCACGTACAGAAAATTAGAGATATTTCAACAATTAAGGAAAATCTTTTATTCCAAAACATGAGAAGACTAGCTAAAAAAATAAAATTGTGTCCTTGTTCTGCGATAGAAAAAGTGAAGTTGATGAGAAGTACTATATTTTGTTCATAGGCCATCACCTTGAACCCGCGGCCAAAATTAATTCCATCCACTAACCTCATAAGTGTAATAAAAATTATATATTTTTTGTATCTAACATACAATATATATATATATATATATATTATATATATTTTTTCGGTTATTATTTTAAGAGCTGTTATACAATGTCATTTTACCTTGTTTTATTTGATTCAATCGGTGAAACTTAAATGTTATGAGCAACTCTGCAAAACTATAACTAAGATCAAACCAATGACTCAAATCTATTACAAAAGGCAACAAACTAAGACCGTGTAAAATAGGATTTAAGGGAGAATTTCCATTAGAAAGATACCTTGTAGCTCTCACATTTCTAAACCAGATATAACCAAACTTATCGTTGCAAGTATCATCATTGGAAAACACTCCCTTTGCTATTCCACCGCGCTAAGTGATCGGTCCTCTTCGCTTCATTGCCTTTGTTAACTCAATGATAGAAGCGGAATCTTCTAGTTCTTCCCTTTTAACTTGAATTGTTGTCTTACCTTTTCTTCTTTTTTTTTTGAGAAAAGATAAAAGGAAATATATAGGCACGTTAAACAAGTAGCTGAGAGGTGGCAAGCATTAATATATAGAGTACGCGAAAATTGTGCCACGTTTCATTTAAAAAGATTTTCAATATTCAAATAAATAAATTAATTGTTACTATTTATAGAATTGCGACCGAATGATATTCCATCAGAAACTACCATATGAATTTGACGAGCTTAGTAGTACATTCTTACGGTCAGGCACCAATACCACTAGTAATCCATAACCACCATCAGTCAACACTTACAACTATAACCGTTAGTTGTCACTACCAACCACCATATAAAATTCTATTTTCTACTAATATATTTTATACGCTACTAAAATCAATTGGTATACGCTACTAAAATCAATTGGTATCTTATTAATTTCGGAAAATGGTCAAAATTGTCCCCGAACTATTGAAAATAGCTCAAATATACCCTCCGTTCATTTTTTATACTAAATTTGTCCTCGCCGTCTAAAAATTGGACCATTATTGCCCTAAAAATTAACAGCTGCCACCTCAGCTTTTGGACATACTTAAATACTATAGAAAAAGGGCCAACATTGCCCTCAAACTATCGAAAATAGATCAAATATATCCTCCGTTTATGTTTGGTACCAAATATGTCCTTGCCCTAAAATCTAACGGCTGCCAGATCAACTTTTGGACCTATTTAAATATTATAATCATATTGACCTGTCAGTACAACATGACAAAAAAAAACTTTCTCCACCCGCAAGAACCATTTTCTGCGAGGGGCTGCTGCATTTCTCGTGAAGGCGCAATGAAGCACTTCACGTGGCCTGCTAGCTAGGCCAGTGAGGAGGGGAAGGATTAGGTAGTGTCTAAAAAGTGTATCTTTTTATGAGGTTTTGGGTCTAGGTCTTATTTGTCGTTGATCTTCTTTTCTTTTCTTTTGATGAAGGTTGGAAGTGGAAGGGTATAGTATTTTAGAGGATGGTCTCATTCTAATGGTTTTTGAGTCTTTTTATGAGAGTTGTTTTTAGAGAAATTTTCAGAAATCACTATATTTTAGTAATTATTAGCTTGCTATAGCTTCTATTTACTAAATTATTTTCTATAGCTATGTTTTCAGTTGTTATAGACTGTATTTGATGTATTTTTGCTAATGTATTCATGAATACAGTAGAAAAACTCGGCGAAAAATAGGGGAATCCAGCTAAGCAGAGAATGTATTCGACTGTATTCGCGAGCTGTATTCGTGAATACAGTAATGAAATTTGCGAAAAAAAGGTCTTCAGTTGTTTAAAAACGATAAGTGAATCAATTAACGCGATAGACTCCTAATATAACTCAACAAACACAATTATAATACACAAAATTTGTATTTTCAATTATAGAAAAGATACTCAACCGAAAAACACCCCAAAAACAGAGCAATCTTCCGAGATTCAATCCATTCTTTTTTTTTTTTTAGTGGTATCTTTACTAAAATATTTTTTAGTGGTATCTGTACAAATAGATTTATATATTGAAATTATATAATTATATTGAATACAGTTAAATACATAAAAATACATATTGAATACATGAAGTATAGCAGGTCATCTATAATGCAAAAACATATGAATAAATATTGCAGATACATTTGAATACATATATACATCTGAATACATAAATTATATTAATTAAAAAAATAAATGAATACATTCATGGAATACAGCGAGACAATGAATACAATGAAATACCTGAAATACAATACATTGAAATACAATTAAAAAAAGACAGTGAATACAATGAAATATATGGAATACAGCGAGATACAGTGAAATACAATGACAAAAAAGGTAACAGGCTCTTCAAGTTCCTCAATCCCAAACTCTGTCCACAATCCACCGGCATCTAGGCCGCCACCATGTGGGGCGTCGCTGCCGGTTAAACATATTTAAATATTTGGTACCAAACACAAACAGATGATATAATTGCATTATTTTCGATTTCGAGGGCAATTTTGACTCTTATTATGTAATATTAAATACGTCCAAAAGCTGATGTGTCAGCTGTTAGTTTTTAAGGCAATAATGGTCCAATTTTTAGACGGCGAGGATAAATTTGGTACGAAAAACAAACAAAGTATATATTTGAGCTATTTTCGGTAGTCCGTGGACAATTCTGACCCTTTTCCGTATTAATTTCAATAATGACACATTTTATACATTTAATTAGATGTTAAAAAATAAACCGTCTTAATTATTAAATATTCAGCTATTAATTTAATATTTTAATATTTAAATATGTTGTCAAATGCATAATTTCTAATTCAGTTGTCTTAATCTTAAAAATAACAAATGGGCCTTAGAAAAGTTAAAAAATCTATCTCTTTTCCATTCTGAAATGTAATAGAAAAATTAAATAAAAAAAAATAATTGAACAATTGAAAACCAATACTCTATAACTAAAACAATTGAACAAACAAAAAATATGAAATACACAAGGAGTAAAAATCCTTTCATATAGGATATCGCAACCGTAATTTGAAATATGCAATGGCCCTCCCCGCCTTCACGGTGACTGCCGCCAACTCTCCGCCATCGATGTCTCCGCATCCGCCACTTACTCATTTCGTCGACAAAAACGCCACCACAACCGAGCGCAGCCGTTCAAAATTCCAATTAGCTCTTAATAACCCCAGCAATAATCTCGACTCTACTGCTTCATGGACCTCGTTAATAGCAAATCACTGCCGAAACGGCCGCCTAAGCGAGGCGGTTTCCGAGTTTACCCGCATGCGGATTTCCGGCTTTGACCCGAATCACGTTACCTTTGTTACTCTGCTCTCCGGTTGTGCCCATTTTCCTGCGCAAGCTCTCTCTCTTGGTTCTGCCCTTCATGCATATGCTCGAAAGCTCGGGTTGGATACTCAGAATGTGAAAGTGGGTACTGCTATTATCGATATGTATTCTAAGTTTGGACTTCTAGAGCTTGCTAGATTGAGTTTTGATCATATGGGTATCAAGAATAAGGTGACTTGGAACACCATTGTTGATGGTTACATGAGAAATGGCGATTTCAAGAATGCAGTTAAAGTGTTCGATGCAATTCCTGAGAGAGATGTCATTTCTTGGACGGCTTTGATTGGTGGATTTGCCAAAAATGGGCTTTTTGAAGAAGCTTTAGTGTGGTTTCAAGAAATGCAGTTATCTGGGGTGGAGCCTGATTATGTAACAATGATCTCGGTACTTTCGGCTTGTGCTAATTTGAGGACTCTTGGTATAAGCCTATGGTTGCACCGATTTATCTTGCAACGGGAATTTAAAAACAATGTTCGTGTTAATAACACGTTAATCGATATTTATTGTAGGTGTGGATGTGTAGATTTGGCATGCCAGATATTTGATAAAATGTCCGAGAGAAGCTTGGTTTCATGGAACTCGATCATTGTAGGTTTAGCTGTCAATGGGCATGCAGCAGATGGTCTACAATATTTCAATTCGATGCAAAAGGAAGGATTTAAACCAGATGCTGTGACCTTTACAGGAGTTCTCACTGCATGTAGCCATGCCGGTATGGTTAAGGAGGGATTAAAGTATTTCAAAGCAATGAAAGGAGTACATAGGATTGCTCCAAGGATTGAACATTACGGGTGTATAGTTGATCTTTACAGCCGTGCTGGAAGATTAGAAGATGCATTAGGTGTTATTAAGAATATGCCCATGAAGCCAAATGAAGTTGTATTGGGGTCTCTATTAGCATCTTGTCGAAATATCAAGGATGTAAGACTAGCTGAAAGGCTAATGCATTATATCTATGAGTTGGATCCGGATGGAGATTCAAATCATGTGTTGCTATCTAATATATATGCTGCAGTTGGAAGTTGGCGCGGAGCTAGCACTGTGAGGAAGAAAATGAAGGATCTTGGAATACAAAAGAGACCAGGTATCAGTTCCATCGAGATTGATGGTGCTGCTAATGAATTTGTGGCTGGAGATAGATCCCATATCCATTCACAGCAGATTTATGCAATGCTTGAGCTTTTATCAGGTGATCTAAGAGTGTCCGGCTACGTTGAAGATAATGTGAATGAATCATATGAATGTAGTTGATAACTTTCATTTCTGTGCAACACATAATATAAAAGAGTAACTTTTTGCTTTGAACTAGACTGATCTAGTTGTGTAGTTCAACTTATATCTAATTATTGAGGATGGCATAAGAACAAATATAGCACAACTCAGTACAGCAAGAAAATGAAGAGGCTTAAACCCCAACTTGGTAGCAAGGCACTCTACTAGGGAAGTCCATCATCTTCACAATCCTTATATAAAATAACTCCATCTTCACAATCGGTTTGTCCATTCTTTCTTTCTTTTTCCCAGCAAGTCCTTAAGATCCGAAAACATTTTTTGCATTCATGACTTTCAGAGTGTTCATTTGTGATAGCAAAAACTATGCTACATTCTTAACATATCTTAGGAATAAAAAGGACAACTTTGCATCAAAACCATATATATACATTTCAGCTAGATATGAAATTCTACTCCAAGTAGCTAGCCTAAGGCCATTTACACTTTCTTACTTTAAACATTTTTTGGGCCAAAAAACAACAAAGAACAGAAGCTTGACTCCATATAGCCTTCACCCTAAACTTGGAAATAGAGCTAAAACAAAATTAGTACTGCATCAATAAGAGCTGCTGGATTATAGAGAGGAGTAAAAGGTTATGGAGTCCGGGGTTTCTTCGGATTAGCTCCATTGTGGTGCAATGGATCAGGACCAGCTGGAATTCCCCTAAGCTCCCAATCAGCAAACTTGTCATTAATCTTCCCTGCATGATTGTAGTTTCCATGTAAGCTCTTCCCAAAAGCAGCCCACCGGCTTCCCAACATCTGCATGCATATATAGAAAGTCTAGTATAAGAATTACTTGGTCATGGAAATCGGCAGAGGATAAAAGAGGAGAAAAAAATGAAAAGCATTAGGCAAGTCATATAGGCAAAGTTAACACCTTTCTGTTTAGTAGTCTCACAGAATCAACTTCCTTTTGTGAAATGCATTTTGAGCTACTATTGCACCCTGCATCAAAATAAAGCAATAATCAAATTAAACACAGCAAAAAGCTTTGTACATACATAAAAATTCCTTATAGAGCGGGTGAGAGAAAGACCATGAGATTCTTGCACAACTAAAACACACAGCAAGATGAAGAGTGTGAAACGTTTGGCAGTGATATTAGACATTTCAGAAGCAAACAGAAATGCTGTAGATGCAAGTTCTTGATCTGAGTTATGTAATACACAGAAAGTGAAGTTAAAGCCAATTTATAGAGCAAAGATAATGATGAGCCATGCAGCCATTAGTTATATCATATAGTAGGAGTATACTTTTATGACAGGACAGTGCAGTTTTAAACCCTCAGGTGAGCTAATCTCATTATATCATTCTTTCAATTTTATTTGGTTTGCTTTCTCTTTACTAGTCTGCTCAATGAAAATATTAACTCCTCTCCTTTCTCTAAACGTCAAAATTGTCCCTTGCAAGAAGTCAATTAGTGAGTAACCTTTCCAAACTCTTCTCCTAGAACTCAATTAGTCATTCATTTTGAGACAAAAGGATATTGTCATATTAAAAGTTACCACTATTTAATTATTTTTACAATCACTTCTCCTAAATCACCTAAATTTACAAAAGGTTTCTTACTTTCAAATATGCAATTTAACCAAGCAAGGAAAATGTGTAAACTATGACGTCAAAGTTAAAAAAAATATATATATTAATATGCTAATCAGTTTTCAATTTGAATTTCACTCTTCAAACTGCACCCGTTCTACCTTTTTTCTTCTAATCGATCTTTTGGGTATAGACACGTAGACAATACCGGAGTCAAATTTTCGTTAAAGAGTGTCAAATATATAAAAGTAAATATAGCAGCAAATTAAGGGGAGTTAATACATAGTATATATACGTATAATTTATTTATTTTACCTATATATATAATATATTTTTCTCACGAAGGGATGTCATTTGACACTCCTTCCTATAAGGTGGCTCCGCCACTGCACGTAGACTCCTAGATTTTTAAAGAACATTAGAATTTAGAGTTATGTAGTATAAAGAACGTTATTATTTTGGTCGCTTTGGGCCAAACATATCAAATTCAAAACATTTCTTCCCTGAAATAAATTCAAAAAAGTTTTTCAAATTCTGAAACAAAGTCCAATTTTAAGGGGCAAACTGAGCAAAATGTCACTGACATAATCCTACAAAATCTTAGTCGTCGGATTCAGATGAAAGTTGTAATCACCACCTTCTATATAGGATAAATAATATTTTCAAGATTTCAGTAAAATATTTATATATGTCGATATTACCTTATACCGATAACCAAATGGTGAATAAATGCAATCGTAAATTTAATACGGATCCCGATAACAAAACCACCCCTAAGAGGTCGTTTGATTTGAATACGGCTTATATCGGAATAATTAAGTTATGTTGATATTAGTTATGTTGGAATTAGTTATTCTGGTATTATTTTTTATCCCTTGTTTGATATGTTGTATTAAAAATGAAAATAACATATTTTTTAAGAAGAAGGTATAACTTATCCCGGCATTAATTATCTCACCCTCAACAAGGTATAAGTTATCCGAATACTAATTTTAATCCCGGAATAACTTATACCAGATTTACTAACCAAACAAAATATTAAGGTGATATTAAATTTTTATACTAGCATTATACCTTCTTATACCTCGTACCAAAAGACCCTAAGAATATAGTAGTTGAATACAATTACGACTTCAAAGTTTGGAGAGAAGCTATTGTCAGTCGTTATTGGAAAAATTTATTTTGTGTCTCATACAACTGACACTAATTGTATGATGCATCTTTTTTGTCTCAGATTTTTGTGGACCCAGAAATATAAGATTGGAGTCCACAAACTTATGAGACAAAAAAGAACCTCACAAAACTAATATTAGTTGTATAAGGCACACAATAAAACTTCTGTGGTTATTAAAAGTCGGATTAAAGCATAATGTCACCACACAAGAATTCTTGGGATACTACATAATCTTAGGAAGAAGAGCAAAAAGTCCAATTTTAGGAGGCAAAAGAAAGAAGTGTTGTTACTTATTGTTTAGAAGTAGTATAGGCCAATGATAATTAAAGAGACAAAGCAGTAAATAAGATGTTGTGACGTGATCATATAGTATATAGTAAAACCAATATGCTAGCTAGCTGTACATAAGACCCATAGAACTCCCAGTTTCAGTTATAGATTCGCAGAACTGATCGTCTTTCACTGTCAACCTTTCTTCAATATTTGCTTTTTTACTCTGAGCTTTATGAGTGACGGCCTCTGTTTAAAACAGCTGCACGCTTTCTTATCAACTTAAAGAAGACATTAGTGCAAAGGACACCTGCGCCTCCCTTTGCATCACTTCTCAACTGTGCAACCCAATAGGTAAGTTTGAGAATAGTACAGAGGATAACAGAGCTGGATTTTTGACATTTGAACTAGTGCTGACGGTCGATCTTAATAAGTGCAATCATTAGATATGAATTTGTTTTTGTAATAAACTTTTTCCGTTTTAAATTAAATGAGGTACTTTCCTTTTGATTGAACGCCTCCAAACTTTGTTTGAAAGTATAGTGTAAAAAAATTCACTAACAAAAAGATAAAGGCAAATGACAAGAAGATGAAAACTTACAACTCGATGATCGATCAGATACTAGGAGCACCTCCTATATTAAAGGGACCAAATTCTAAAAAATTAATTCAGAAACCTTTTCTCCGAGTGCGGCATCGAAGCCAATTCCGAAAAAGGTTCCGAGTGTCTGACATTCCAAAATATAACGGAACCACGGAGCCAAACGAGCATGTGACCTCCTACACGTGCGCAATAAAATGCAATGACCTCGAGGATGACGAGATCGAGTCAGTGTAGCTGAAGAGATTAGGGGAAACCTTATCCAAGGGAGCAATAATATGGTACCATAACTTACGCCCGAATTCTATTGATTTGTTTGCTAATTGATGCTTTCGTTAAAGCCCATGTCGGCGCTATCAAAGTTGAGACGAGGAAATTAGACCTATTTAAAGTCAAGCAAAGGGACAACAAGTTGCTTAGGGAATTCGTGTCGAGGTTCCAAATGGAACAAATGGACCTTCCCCGGTTGTAGACGATTGGGCCATTCAGGAGTTTACTCAAGGGCTTAACCCCGTAGTTCAGTTGCTTCCCAACAATTGAAGCAAAACTTGGTAGAATACCCTGCGATCACCTGGGTCGATGTCCATAACAGGTACCAATCAAAGGTCATAGTCGAAGACGATCAGCTAGGAGCTCCCTCGGAGTTTGTTTACCCCAATAGAGTGAGCGATAGGTCTAAAAGAATTGTGGATCAAGAGCCGAGGCCACCCCGAGATCGATACCAACCATACAATCAGATAGAAAGGGAAATGGATCCAACTCCCACCTAACTAGGAATGATAGGATGAGTGACCAGGGTCCAAGCAACCGAGGTCTCGCGAATAGAAATGGTTTCGCTAGTTCACTCGAATATAGAGATGCCCCAAGACTATCAGAATATAACTTCAATGTGGATGCAACGAGTATACTGTCGGCCACCGGTCGCATCAAGGAGACCAAATGACCAAGGCCACTGCAGTCCGATCCCGCACAGAGGGATAACAACTTGAAATGTAAATATCACGGTGCTCACGATGATAGAACCATTTATTGTAGATAATTAAGGGAAGAAGTAGCTCGTCTATTCAAAAATGGACATCTTTGGGAATTCCTAAATGAGAGGGCCAAGAACCATTTCAAAAACAGGGACACCAACAAGCAAATCAAGAAGGAAGAACCTCACCATATGATTAACATGATCATTGGAGGAGTAGATGTTCCACAAGGGCCAATGATAAAACGCACCAAAGTTTCTATCACAAGAGAAAAACATACTTGAGACTATGTTCCAGAGGGATCCATATCGTTCAGCAAGGAGGACGCCGAGAGTGTCATTCAACCTCATAACGATGCACTCGTAATATCTGTACTTATTAATAAGCGTCGAGTTAAGCGTGTATTAACTGATCCAGTTAGCTCGTCTAACATCATCCGATGGAGAGTCATGGAACAACCGGGGCTATTGGATCAGATCGTACCAGTAGTTCGAGTACTGAACAAGTTCAATATGGTGTGCGAGACAACGAATGGTGAAATCACCCTACAGGTCAATACGACCAAAAGTACCCAATAGACAAAGTTCTATGTGATTGAAGGGGATATGAGATACAACGCCCTATTCGGGAGACCATGGGTCCACAACATGAGGGTGGTGTTGTCGACCTTGCATCAAGCGTTGAATTTTCCAACCCCAGGTGGAATCAAACGGTCTACGGGAAGTAACCAGCCCCAAAAGAGATGTTTCATGTCGAGGAAATGAGCCCGGCGCCTGCAATCACGACATCAAAAAGTGGGGGACTGGTCGAAGAGAAAGGCAACAAATAGAAATCTCTTGACACTGATGCCTCAAAGTCGATGATCGAGGAACTGGAGCAAGTTATATTGAACACCTACTGGACAGAAAGGTATACCTGGGCACGAGATTAACCACCGAGCTCAGGAAAAACTCATTTATTTCCTTAAAGCTAACGTCGATTGTTTTTCCTGGTCCCACTTAGATATGGCAGGGATCTAGCCGGAGATAACAACTCACAAATTGAGTTTGGATCCAAAATTCCACCCGGTCAAACCAAAAGAGGAGGCCGCAATCCAAAATCAAGCACGCATTCATCAAAGATGATGTATTTAAACTCTTAGAAATAGGTTCCATTTGGGAGATTAAATACCTGAATTGGCTAGCTAACACAGTAGTCGTACCTTTAAAAAAGGAAACAAGCTTAGAATGTGTGTAGAGGACTTGAATAAGGCATGCCCGAAGGATTCATTTCCTTTGCCTAACTTCGACCGAATGATCGATGCAACGCCTGAGCACGAGACACTGACTTTTCTCGATTCCTATTCCGGGTAAAACCAAACACGGATGGACCCGGGAGACTAAGAGAAGACTTATTTCATAACTAAATATGACACCTATTGTTATAACGTGATGTTGTTGGGTTAAAAATGTCGGTGCACATATCAATGCCTAGTTAACCAAATGTTCGAGGAATAGATAGGAAAATCAATGGAGGTTTATATTGACGATATGTTAGTTAAGTCCTTGCGAGCATATTAAAACATTTGCAGGAAACTTTCAACATACTAAGGGAATACAACACGAAGCTGAACCTGGAGAAGTGTGGCTTTGGAGTCGGCTTGGGCAAGTTCCTCGATTTTATGGTATCTAACCGAGGAATATAGATCAATTTGGATAAAATAAAAGCCATAGAAGATATCACCGTGGTTGACAACATCAAGGTCGTACAGAGACTGACTAGGCGAATAGACGCATTGGGCCGATTTATTTCTAGGTCATTGGATAAGAGCCACCGATTCTTCTCGTTACTAAATAAAAAGAACGACTTCTCTTGGACCCCAGAATGTCAATAGGATTTAGAATAACTCAAATGATACTTATCAAGTCCTCCTTTGTTGCACACCCCGAAGGCGAATGAGTAGTTATACCTCTACTTCGCAGTCTCCGAGGTAGCGGTAAGTGGTGTCCTGGTCCGGTAAGAAGGAGGTATTAAATTTGCTATCTATTATGTTATTAGAATCCTATGTGATTCCATAACGAGCTGTGCACACCTAGATAAATTAGTGTTGTCCTTATTAAGCGCATATAGGAAACTAAAATCATATTTTCAATGTCACCCCCTATGTGTCGTGACCTCAAATCCGGTAAGGAATGTCATTCATAAACCCGAGATTTTAGGTCGGCTAGCTAAATGGGTCGTAGAGGTTAGTAGGTATGATATTGAGTACAAATCCCGAAAATCTATAAAGTCTCAGATTTTGGCAAATTTCGTGACCGATTTCACACTGGCCTTAATCCTCAAGGACGATAAATAATTATTACCTTCCTCAGGGACTAACTCGGGGGTCTGGACCCTATTCATGGACGGTGTGCTTCCAATGCGAAAGGGTCCGACTTAGGAATCATATTAAAACCACCCATGAGTAATGTAATAAGTCAGCCTATTAGAACTGTGAAATTGACTAACAATGAAGCCGAATATGAGGCTATATTTGCAGGTTTAGGACATGCTAAGAGCCTGAGGCTAAGGTAATCGAAGCCAAGTGTGACTTCGTCCTCGTTGTCAACCAAGTTAATAGGACATTTGAAGTAAAAGAAGATGGATGCGTAAATACTTGGAAAAGTTACAAGTGAAGATACATTAGTTTAAGGAACGAATGCTGCAACATATGCCCCGAGATTAGAATAACGAGGCCGATACGTTGACTAATCTAGGGTCATCGGTCAACTCTGATGAATTCACTTCTGAAACGGTGGTACAATTGATGAGTTTGATGATAGAGGAAGGTCATGCTGAGGTAAAATCAACAAGCTTGAATTCGGATTGGAGAAACAAGTACATAGACTACCTTTAGAAAGGAAAATTGTCATGGGATCCCAACGAATCAAGGGCCTTTCGAACTAAGGATGCCATGTTTATCTTAGTTGGAGGAAAACTATACCGAAGATCATTTTTTCAGACTGTTGGCGAGATGCTTAGGACCTGGGGAGACCGATTACGTGATGAGGGAAGTCCACGAGGGTACTTACAGAAACTATTCAGAAGCGAAATCGTTGGTTCAGAAATTGCTCAGGGCCGGTTATTACTGGAATGAGATGGAAAATGATGCGAAATACTTTGTTCAAAAGTGTAATGAATGTCAAAGGCACACCTCGATGATTTACCAATTGGGAGAGATGCTTCACCCTCCTTTCCCGTTGTTTGTTCCTGAAATGGGGAATGGACATCGTAGGTCCTTTGCCGTGGGAAACCGGTAGGCCCAATACATCTTACTTATGACCGATTACTTCTCTAAGTGGGTCGAAGTAGAGGTGTCACGACCCGGAATTCCCACCTTCGGGACCGTGATGACGCCTAACATTTCACTTGCTAGGCAAGCCAACATTAGAAAAATTTATCCATTTTTCAACAGTTTAAATTATACTATGAGAAAGAAATGAAGTAACTGCAATTATCCAAAGTAAACTGCGGAAACTATAACAACTAAAATATCTAATACAACCCTGGACCCGGTGTCAAAAGTGCACGAGCTACTAGAATAGTACAAATAAGGTCCTAAATAAAACATAAAGTTGTCTGAAGGAAAGTACACAACTAAATAAAAGGAAATGGGACTCTAGGAGCTGCGGACGCTGAGCAATTATACCTCAAGTCTCCATAGAGATGTTCAATCCGAGCATACTAATAACCGTCGCTGGGACCGACTCCAAAATCTACACAAAAAGTGCAGAGTGTAGTATGAGTACAACCGACCTCATGTACTCTGTAAGCGCCGAGCCTAACCTCGACGAAGTAGCGACAAGACTAAGGAAGGTCACTCACACTACAACCTGTACGCTGTATATAATAAAGATAGAAGAGGAAAATACGGACCAAAATAAGACATAATTGAAGATAATAGCTACAACCTCAAGAAATAAACCAGTGACGACTAGAATTACCAATTCTTAGGATTTCAATGAAAATATCAAAAACCAACACAGTCAAGAAAATAGAGAACACATAGGTTGTTGCGGCGCGCAACCAGATCCCACCGTACAACACAATCCTCCCTCACTCCACCGTAACAACATCAACAATCATATATAAATATATATGTTGCAGCACGGAATCTGATCCCACCATATAACAAAATCAGTATCACAATTCACCCTTATTCACCTGTTGCGGCGTGCAAATCCCATATTAGTGCAAATTCACCCTTAATTCTCCGTGTCAATCCACTCTTATTTTACCTATTGCGGCGTGCAATCTGATCCTACCATATCAGGATAATTATTCACTGAGTACAATTAAATCTATATTTCAAATCACAAGAACCTCCAAAACTGATGAATATAAAGCTGAAACAGAAAGGAAACCTTGTACCAACTTGGAAATTCACATATGAAATACTACACGGAAAAACAAGTCCAGTAAATGACAATTAGAAGGTGCACGTACGTCAATTAAGGCAAATAGCAACAAGTCATAAAAGCATGAAGAGGTCTAACATTTTTAACATGAGAAACAATGATTACAAGTAGAAATTAAAGCATGGAAGGCATTTAGAGCATATAACAATTAGAACATGAAAGAAAATAATTAAAGATATACAAAAAATCAAGGAAACAAGTAATTCGGCAGCGTATAAGCACTCGTCACCTCGCATATACACCGCAACACATGGAATTCACATAGCACATAGTCTAAGGGTTCCTAATTTCCTTAAATCATGGTTAAACTCAACACTTACCTCACTCCACAGTCAACTCAGAGTTCTACCGAGGCCTTTCCCCTAGAATCTGCCTCCAAACCACTCGTATCTAACAACACTTGACTCAATAATATCAAATATTGCCAAAGAATCAATTACAATGCATAAATTTAGAATTCCCAAAGAAATCAAATAGGTTAGAATCACTTACTAATGAATTGAGGAGGAAGGACTCTTGGGAAAATTTCCTCTAGGGTTCTCTAGGTTTGAAAATTTGTAAGGCTGAAATAATTCCCGTCTAACTCACCTCTTACCCAGCTGCAGATGTCGCAATTGCGACTGCGAAAAAGAGGTCGCAATTGCGAACTCCTCTCAGAATCCTAGTGATCACAATTGAGATAAAATGGTCACAAATGCGAAACCTGATGCTCTAGGAAATACGGACCCCTCTTCATAAATGAAAATATCCTCAAAACAGTGCTGAATGATTCTTCGCGAATGCGAGCCAGATCTCGCATTGCTGAATGATTCTTGATCTGCAACAGACACCAGAAACTACATGCATCAGCTATGATTCTAAGTTCAATTTCACTTCAAACCAAACATGCACACAAGTCCAAAAATAACATACAAACTTGCTCGCGCAATCAAATCGCCAAAATAAGACCTAGAACTACGAATCTGACACCAAACCAAATGAAAATTTCAAGAAAACTTTAAAATTTCTATTTTAACAACCGGAAGTCCGAATCACATCAAACCAACTCCGTTTCTCACCAAATTTGGCAGACAAGTCATAAAACAGTAATGGACCTATTCCGAGTTGCGGAACCAAGATACGGACCCGGTATCAACAATCAATTCCTCAAAGTAATTAAACCTTTAAACTTTCAAATTTTGACGAAAAGCGATAACTCGAGCTAGGGACCTCCGAATTCGATTCCAAGCATACGTTAAGGTCCCAAATCACGAAACAGTCCCACCGGGACCGTCAGAATACGAATCCGGGTCCGTTTTCTCAAAACGTTGATCGGAGTCAACTCAAATGGATTTTTAAGGCAAATTTTTTACATTTTATCAATTTTTCACACAAAAGCCTCCCGGAAAAATACTTGGACTGCGCATGCAAATCAAGGAAGGCTTAAAGAAGCTATCGGAGGCTTCAGAACACAGATTTAATGTTTAAAACTCTAGATGACCTATCGGGTCATCACATTCTCCATATCTAAAACAACCGTTCATTTTCGAATGGACATAGAAAAGTACTTGGGATGGTGAAAAGGTGTGTATATCTGCTCCGCATGTCTGACTCGGACTACCAAGTAGCTGCCTCGACCCACTGACGTCTCCACTACACTCGAACTGAAGGATAACTCTTAAACCTCAACTGTCGAACCTGCTGAGTTAGAATAGCCATTGGCTCCTCCTCGTACGTTAAATCCTTATCCAATTGGACTGAGCTGAAATCTAACACATGTGACGGATCACTGTGATACTTCCGGAGCACGGACATATGGAACACCGGATGGACTGCTGATAAACTAGGTGGCAATGCAAGTCTGTAAGCCACTTCACCCACTCTTTCCAAAATCTCAAAGGGTCCGATGTACCTAGGTCTCAACTTGCCCTTCTTTTCGAACCTCATCACACCCTTCATGGGTGAAACCCAAATCAATACTCTCTCTCCGACCATGATTTCAACCTCACAAACTCGACGGTCAGCATAACTCTTCTGCCTGGACTGAGTTGTGCGAAGTCGATCCTGAATAATCTTACCCTTATCTAAGGCATCATATACCCAACAATCGAACCTCCCCTGGCTCGAACCATCCAACCGGCGGTCAACACCGCCTCCCGTATAATGCCTCATAGGGGGCCATCTGAATGCTTGACTGGGAGCTGTTGTTGTAGGTGAACTCCGCAAGTGGCAAGAACTGACCCCATGAAACACCGATATCTATAACACAAGCGCGGAGCATATCCTCTAATATCTAAATAGTGCTCTCGGACTATTCGTCCGTTTAAGGATGAAGTGTTGTTCTTACCTCAACATGAGTGCCCAACTCACGCTATACCGCCCACCAGAAGTACGAGATGAACTGCGTATCGATCATAAATGATAGAAACAGGCACATTATGAAGACCGCTGATCTCGCGGATGTAGATCAAAGGAATGAAATGCGCTGACTTGGTCAGCCTATACACAATTAACAATACCGCGTCGAACTTCCTCTGAGTCTGTGGGAGCCCAACAACAAAATCCATAGTGATATTCTCCCACTTCCACTCAGGAATATCCAACTTCTGAAGCAAACCACCTGGCCTCTGATGCTTACACTTTACTTGCTAACAATTTAGGCACTGATCTACATAAGTAACTATTTCCTTCTTCATCCTTCTCCACCAATAATTCTACCGCAAGTCCTGATACATCTTAGTGGCACCCAGATGAATAGAATACCGAGAGCTGTGGGCCTCCTCAAGAATCAACTCATGAAGTCCATCTACTTTGGGCACACAAATACGACCATGCATCCTCAAAACTCTATCCTCTCAAACAATAACCTACTTGGAACCACCGTGCCACACTATGTACCTAAGGATAAGAAAATGAGGGTCATCATACCGCCGCTCCCTGATACGCTCAAACAAGGAAGACCGAGCGACTGTACAAGCTAAAACACGACTGGGTCTGAAACATCCAGCCCCATGAACTGATTGGCCAAAGCCTGAACATCTGATGCAAGCAGTCTCTTACCGACTAAAATGTACGCAAGGCTGCCCATACTCAGTGTCTTTCTACTCAAGGCATCAGCCACCACATTGGTCTTCCCGGGATGATACAAAAGAGTGATATCATAGCCTTTCAATAGCTCCAACCACCTCCTCTGACTCAAATTGAAATCCTTTATTTTGAACAAATAATGTAGACTTCGGTGATCGGTGAAAACCTAGAACGACATGCCGTAAAGATCGTGCCTCCAAATCTTCAGCGCATGAACAATGGCTTCCAGCTCCAAGTCATGAACAAGGTAATTCTTCTCATGAACCTTCAACTTCCGTGACACATATGCAATCACCCTACAATCCTACATCAATACTGCACCGAGCCCAAACACGAGAGGCATCACAATACACCGTGTAAGATCCTGAACCTATGGGCAACACTAACAGTGGCGCCGGTAGTCAAAGCAATCTTGAGCTTCTGAAAGCTCGCCTCACACTTGTCTGACCATCTGAAACGGGGAACCCTTATGGGTCAACCTGGTCAATAGGGCTTCTATGGATAAGAATCTCTCCAAACACCCACAGAATAACCCTCCAAACCCAAGAAACTTTGGATCCCCGTAGCTGAAGTGGGTCTAGGATAGTTTTGAACTGCTTCAATCTTCTTAGGATCCACCTGAATGCCCTCTGTCGTTACTATGTGCCCCAAGAAAGCGACCGAGTCCAACCAAAACTCACACTTTGAAAACATGGCATATAATTGGCTGTCTCTCAGAATCTGAAGTACAATCTAAAGATGTTTCTTGTGCTCCTCTCGACTGCGGGAATAGTTCAAGATATCATCAATAAACACAATCACAAAGGAATCCAAATAGGGCTTGAACACCCGGTTCATCAAATCCATAAATGTTGTCGGGGAATTCGTCAGCCCAAATAGCATCACTAGAAATCCATAATGCCCGTACCAAGTCTAAAAAGCTGTCTTAGGGACATCAGATGCCCTAATCCTCAACTGATGGTAGCCAGACCTCAAATCAAATCTTTGAAAACACCTTGGCACCCTGAAGCTGATCCAATAAGTCATCAATCCTCAACAATGGATTGTTCTTGATAGTGACTTTGTTTAACTACCGATAATCTATGCACATCCTCATCGACCCATCCTTCTTATTCACGAACAACACAGGCGCACCCCAGGGCTAGAAACTAGGTCTAATGAAGCCCTCAAGTAAATCTTACAACTGCTCCTTCAATTCTTTTAACTCTAGTGAGGTCATACGGTATGGCGAAATAAAAATGGGTTACGTGCCCAGAGCCAAATCAATACAGAAGTCAATATCTCTGTCGGGTGGCATCCCTAGCAGATCTGCAGGAAACACCTTTGGAAACTCACGAACCATTGGTATTGAATCCATGGAAGGAACCTCCGCACTAGAATCGCGGACATAAGCCAAATAAGCTACACACCCTTTCTCGACTATATGTCAAGCCTTCACATAAGAGATAACCCTGCTGGTAAAATGGCCAGGGGTCCCCCTCTATTCTAATCGAGGAAACCCCGACAAGGCTAAGGTCACCGTCTTGGTGTGACAATACAATATAGCATGGTAAGGTGACAACCAATCCATACCCAATATGACATCAAAATCTACCATATCGAGGAGTAGGAGATCTACGCTAGTCTTGAGACTCCCAATAGTTACCACACACGAAAAATAAACACGATCTATAATAGTATAATCTCTCACAGTTAGGAACACATCCACAAGTACACTCAAAGAATCACGAGGCACGACCATATTTGAAGCAAAGTAGGATGACACATAAGAATAAGTAGATTCCGGATAAAAAAGAATTGAATCATCCCTACGGCAAACTGAAACAATACATGTGATAACGTCGTCAGATGACTCAGCCTCAGGCCTGACTAGGAAAGCATAACATCGGGGCTGGGCCCCACCACTCTAAATTATATCTATAGGACAGCCTCTAAGTGGCTGGCTCCACCTCTAGCGGCCTGACTTGCACCTCTAGTTTCCTAACCTCCACCTCTGGCTTCCTGACCCCTGCCTCTAGCTGACTGAGCGGGCCGTGGTGTAAACGGTGCCGGAACCATGGCACGAGAACTCTGTTGTGGCATGCCGTCCAATAATATCGGACAAGTCCTCCTGATATGCCCAAAACCACCGCACTCAAAACATCCATCCTGGTGCCGGGGCTTCTGAAGATGAGACTGACTCGAATGGGCCAGATAACAATGGTGATAACTTTGAATCGGAGGCGCACAAATAGGAGCTTATGGTGCAGTGTAGGATGGATACCCAAAATAAGGAACATAAGGACCACGACTCCCTGAATCACTGTGGGATACCTGAAGCGCCGACTAGAATGTCCTGGGAGGATGGCCCCTACCAAAAGTACCCCTGCTCCAGATGAGGCACCACTGAAACCACCAAAATGACGAGGCCTCTTGTCAGACCCTTGCCTTGTCTCATGTGCAAGAACTACCTCGATCTGCCTAGCGACATTAGCAACCATCTAAAAATAAATCTCACCCCCGGTCTCCTTGGCCATCTGTAGCCTGATAGGGTGAGTGAGTCCATCAATAAACCTCCTCACCCTCTCTCTCTCAGTAGGAAGCAGAAGAATATCATGACGGGCTAGATCAACAAAATGGGTCTCGTACTGAGTGGCTGACATACTTCCCCCCACCATCTCTTGGCGGAACCCATCATCTAAAATACAGCAAAACTAACCCCATTAGTCTCAAATATACCCATGTTCCGCAGCTCCTCATGGCAGCAGTCAAGATAATCTTGTGGGTCCTCTAAAGGTGCATCACTGGAAAGATCTTAGTAAACTAGTCCAATCTCAATAAAGTCTCAGAAGACATGGTGGGTCCCTCATTGGCTTGTGCCGCAACAATTGGCTGAACTACCCTAACTGGCGGGCTGTTGGATCTGATACTGGTGAGCCATCTGCTCCGGAGTGTGAGTAGCGGGAGTCTATTCTCCTCCCCCATCTTGAGAGATGGCTCGTGCCATAGGAAATGTATCGGCATGGGCCACACTCTCCATAAGGCCCACCAAACAGACTAGAGCGTCTTGAAGCAGTGGGGTGGCAAAGAATCTCTCCGGAACCTGAATTGGTCCAACATGTATAGTCTGAGCTGGAACCTCCTCATCAAAATCTACCTAAGGCTCAACTTTTGGTGGTGCTGCTCGAGCTCTAGGCTGAGATCTGCCCCTACCTCAGCCACTGGTGCGACCTCAGCCTCGACCTATGCCCCTCATAGGAGCTGATACTAGGGGCTCCGGCTGCTGTCCAGCTGAGGATGCAGTACGTGTTCTCGCTATCTGTTATAGGACAAGAATATAAGAATTCAATCATCAATGATAGAATAAAGTCACACGACATAGGAGAATAAAAGTGAATATTTTTCCTAAACTCCATAACCTCTAGATGATAAGTACAAACGTGTCAGTACCAATCCTCCAAACTATAATAAGCTTTCTCGTGACTCGTGAGACCTATGTAACCTAGTGCTCTGATACCAACTTGTCACGATCCGGAATTCCAACCTTCGGGACCGGGATGACGCCTAATATTTCACTTGCTAGGCAAGCCAACATTAGAACAATTTATCCATTTTTTAACAGTTTAAATTAAACAATGAGAAAGAACTGAAATAACTGTAATAATCCAAAGTAAAGTGCGGAAACAATAACAACTAAAATATCTGATACAACCTTGGACCCAGTGTCACAAGTGCACGAGTTACTAGAATAGTACAAATAAGGGTTTGAATAAAACATAAAGCTGTCTGAAGGAAAGTACACGATTAAATAAAAGGAGAGGGGACTCTAGGAACTGCGGACGCTGAGCAGCTATACCTCAAGTCTCCACAAAGATGTCCAATCTAAGCCCGCTAATAACCGCCACTAGGACCGACTCCATAATCTGCACAAGAAGTGCAGAGTGTAGTATGAGTACAACCGACCCCATGTACTCTATAAGTACCGAGTCTAAGGTAGGTCACTCACACTACTACCTCTACGCAGTATATAATAAAGATAGAAGAGGGAAATACGGAATAAAATAAGACAAAATTGAAGATAATAGATACAACCTCAAGAAATAAACCAGTGACGACCAGAATTACCAATGTTGATACCCAATTTTTTCCTATATTATTTCCAAAGTGCATATATCTTTTCAAAACAATGCATGAGCATCAATTAATATTTTTTCATAATTTCTATATTTTTTTTAAAGATTTTTAATTAACTTATCCCAGTATTTTTATTATATAGACAATTACTAATTGCATCACCATTGGTTTTATGACAATTTTATTGCTTAATTTTATCATTATATTTACACTAAGCTTTAATTATTTTACGAATAGCCATACTTACATTTTAGGGTTATAATTGCAATAACTTTACAGTAACAGCCCACGAGTGTATAATTACCTTATATCACGAGAAAATGACCTTTTGTATTTTTTATAATATTAGGTAATTATTTTAAATCAATTTTATGCATAAAAATTATTTTTTATCAATTATTAACTATTTTTTATAAATTATGTTATCATTCAAGTGGGTATTTAATAAATAGCATTTTATTTTTGGACCTAACCCCCTCAAACATTAGCCCAAACCCCTTTAAAAGGTAGCCCAAAACCCTTAGGCCCAAACCTATAAACCCGACCCAATCACCCGTTTAATTGTGGTCGTTGATCATTTTGATCAACGGTCCACGATTAAACCTACCATAATTAATCCCCTAACCCCATTCATTTCACTCAACCCGACCGCCCCTGAATCCCCCCTCCTCTCTATTCTCTCTCAATCACCCAAACCTAGCCGCTGTCACCGGCAAAACTCCCCGTCTATGGGGTTTCTATGGATTTTCCAGCCCTTGCCGGCCTGTTACATCTTCTGGTTGTTCTACTTCATTGATTTATGAGAGAATCTCGAAGATATTCAACCTGGTTCTGTTCGAAACCTTTCTCACAGGCCTATCTACGACCATTCTCGTTGTGAGTACTGTTTCTTGCCTATTTTGGTTCAAATCTATGGTTTTTGACCGACTTTTCTTTTACTTCTACTATTTCTGAAAACCCTAGTTTCACTAGTCTTTGAATCTGTTCAGATCTTTGAAGATATGAGATGATTCGAGTATTATTGGGTGTTTTATTTTAAAAATCTTTTATTCTAGTTAATTGCTTCAATTTTATTCACTCTTTCTGAAATTAGGGTTCGTCCCAGACTTTCTTCAAGAGTTTTCCTAACTTCTCAGTGATTAAACTAAGTATTCTTCATTATCTTGACTGATTCTCATGTATATTCTTCAACCTAAATGTTTCTATTTTTCATATTGATTTCTTCAATTTTGTTCCATTATTATGTTGATTTCTGTGAACCAGTCTTATTAACTAATTCTATTCAGGGATTCAAATGTTTTTTCTCGTTAAAATCAGTATTCTATGGGAATTTTTTTACTTAGTTGATTTCTATTTAGGGATTTGAATAATTCTTTCCTATAAAATCAGTATTCTTTGAGATTTTTTTACTGATTCGAATGACTGTCCTGTTAAAATTAGTACTTGCTGAGATTTTCACTTGTTCCCTTATTTGTGACCTTAATTGATTATACTTGCCTTAATTAATTATCAGTATGGTTTGGGATTTTACCGACTCCTTATATGATATGGTTTCTTACCTTAATTGGGTCCCAGTTCTGACCGTTAACTGACTCTCCCTAATTAATGTGGTCCTTTCCGGATTTCTCAATTGGAATTGATTCCCTAATTGGTTGATTGCTCTTAATTGATTGAACTATGATTATATTTACCTTATTTGTTCTGATCCCAAAGTGCTATATACACTCTTGTTTTACCTCTCAAGGGACGGACAATAGTTCAAATACACACACACAAAACTTTATCTCATCTCCTTTCTGCTACTTGTATTCACTGCTTGTTTAGCTGGCTAAAAGCCAAGGCTAGACTGTTAAATCCTGCCTACTTCACCTTCTATCTTTGCTTCCTTAACTAGTATTTTCCTGCTTCTAATGTTATTCATTCTACTATGAAGTTTAAATCTATATGATTCTCTGTGGCTCTTCTCATGTTAATATCCATGTCTTTTCTGCATTAGACTAACCGCTTATGTACCTAATGTTATATTCTTTCTTGTTTACTGTTTGATCAGTATGTTTAAGTTCACCCTTTCTTGTTCATTGCTTTAATCAGCATGTTTAATTTAGTTTAAGTACTCCCATCTTTCCTGTTTACTTCCTTCAACCAGCATGCTTGCTTTTGTGTCTCAGACTCCTATTTAATTGACTTCAATTGGCATGACTAATTCTGTGTAGTTAGACTCTTGTCTTCAGCATGACCATTCTACACTTAGTTTTTTGTGTTTTACTGTCTATCGCTGTTAGTTAACATGACTTCTTTAGCATTAAGCCTGACTGTTAGACCTAGGCTGTTCCTGCTTAGACTCTAGGTCAGTATGTAATTATGAATGTGGTTGTTGAAACTCTTGCATATTCCATATATTTGTTACTCAGTATGCTCTCACTCTTATCTTGTTCTTGTGTGTTTCTGATCCCTGCTCCCTTTTGTGTAACTGTTTGCACACCTAGAACTAGTTGACAAACTGAAGTTGAATATGGGCAGAGTGATGCTTTCGTGACCATGTTGTCATTTGCTGAACCTTCCTTTCCTTCAAAAGGTTTTCAATATGTTTTTTTTTACTCTTAATATGTTTTCCCAAACTGTGTCCATTCTTAAAGTATGTTTTTACTCCTAAATGTTTTACTCCTCTACTGCTTTCCAAAAGTTATTCCAACTATGTCAAGAACTCTCACTTCTACTCTTAGATTACTTAAGTTCTGCCCCTCCAGTGTGTGTACTGCCTAGGAATCCATGAGATTCCTCCGAACTCTGGCACACTGGGGCTGGCCTTTTCCACACTGCACATAATCACCTCCCTATTCAAAGGATCTTGGTGTGAGCATTGCCCGGGATCCCTGAGGTCCTTAGGGAACTTTGACACACCAGGACACCCTATTGGCTATGAGACTTTGGCATCCTGGACTGTTTTGGAGGCCTGATATTTCCAGGTTCACTTTGGGCCTATCTCAGGCTCCCTATAACACAACTTATATTTATTATGTAATTCATTTATAGTCTGTAATAATACCTTTGTAAACAGATATTGGGGAAATTAGTAAAGGGGAGATTCGTATATGGATTTTTGTAGGGAGACCGGGTAGAAATCATGCTTTAGGTTTCATTGTGTTTACTTGCATTAGAAATTCTGCCTTTAGGTCTATGTTATGTTCACTTGCATTAGAAATCATGATTTAGGCTCATATTATGTTATTCGCATTAGCAATCATGCTTTCGGTTTATATCATGTTTACCATGCTTTTAGATCACTTGGCATACTAGGCAATGTTATAGGCTCATTACCTCATTTGTTACAGAATTCTGCTTCTGCACAATCATGATCACCTAGAAATCTTATTATTATGTTACCATTGCAATTCTGCTTAATGAAAATGCCCATCCTTGGTATGCATTAGAAATCCTGCTTTAGGACTATGTTTGTATTTGCTTTACGTCATGTCTACATCGCCTAAGTCAATAACCGCCCTGTCTATAAGAATGTTTAAAAGCAATTTCAGCACCTAGACAAACATGTTTATAGGATGTTTTAAAACTCAAACTGTTTGTTTTCCTTTAGTCAATTTCCATAATTATGTTTGCAGCATGTTATAGGGTATCCCTGAACCACGCCTAGGCAAGCTTATAGGTAATTAAGGCCTTACAAAAATTTGTAAAACTATGTTTTGTTTATTTGTGACTGCCAGATTCAACATGTTCTAAAATCAGTAGGAAAACTGATTAGCTCTTTACCGCTTTGCCTTAACATAATGCTGCACATTCTCTATTTTTCATGCTCACTTAGATATCATGTTCTAGGACCTTTTCTAAAACATCTGAACTCTTGTTGTTTGAGACATGCTAATTGTCTATTTATTTGTGGAGGTAAATATGGGCCCTTAATTGTTGTCTTACTTACAGTCCTGTTTGTTCTTTGTTGTTGCTTAGATTTTCCTTTTTTAAACACTTCAGGAGAGTCTAGAACTTCCTAAAAATAGAGGTCCTAAACACCTCCAGGACCACAAGGAAGAGACGGGTAATGCACGCTTAGAGTTCGTTTAATTAAAACCGATTATACAATCACTAGGGGGGGGGGGGGGTTAATCGGTAGTAAAANCATACTGCTTACCTTTTAAACTCCTTTTATCTTATTTACATATGTGTGCTTAGACTGCTTATCTGTAAATGACTAATTTACTAAGTAAGTTTGGCCGGGACCCACCATTGTGGACCTCGAGGGGTGCCTAACACCTTCCCTTCAAGGTGATTTCAAGCCCTTACCCAATCTCTGGTAATGTAGAACGGTTTCATGAATTACTTGCATTAGGTGCCCTAACGCACCATAAATCCTTAGGTGGCGACTCTTCAATTTCCATACCCCTTTCCCAAAAGGAAGGGAGTTGTCCCAAATGAATGTCGAAATACGATTTCGCGAGGAAAAAAGGGGGCGCGATAACCAATCCTTAGGGTTTCAATGAAAATACCAAAAACAAACACAGTCAAGAAAATAGAAAACACGTAGGTTATTTTGGCGCACAACCCGATCCTACCGTACAATACAATCCTTCCTTATTCCACCGTAAAAATATCACCAATCATAAACAAATATAT
This sequence comes from Nicotiana knightiana, assembly GCA_005239525.1. Classification (NCBI taxonomy): domain Eukaryota; kingdom Viridiplantae; phylum Streptophyta; class Magnoliopsida; order Solanales; family Solanaceae; genus Nicotiana; species Nicotiana knightiana. Next base: position 52,389 of record ML431074.1, read on the forward strand.
ATATATATATATATATATATATATATATATATGTTACGGCGCGCAACCCGATCCCACTACATAACAAGATCAGTATCACAATTCACCCTTATTTCACGGTATAAATCCACCCTTATTTCACCTATTACGGTGTGCAACCCGATCCCGCCATATCAGTGCAAATTTACCCTTATTTCTCCGTGTCAATCCACCCTTATTTCACATGTTGCAGCGTGCAACCCAATCCGACCATATCAGTACAATTATTCACTGAGTACAATTAAATCTATATTTCAAATCACAAGAACCTCCAAACTGATGAATATAAAGCTGAAACGGAAAGTAAACCTTCTACCAACTTGGAAATTCACATATAAAATACTACACGGAAAACAAGTCCAGTAAATAACAATGAGAAGGTGTAACTACGTCAATTAAGGCAAATAGCAGCGAGTCATGAAAGCATGAAGAGGTCTAACATTTATAACATGAGAAACAAGAATTAACAAGTAGCAATTAAAGTGTGGAAGGCATTTAGAGCATATAGCAGTTAAAACATAAAAGAAAATAATTAAAGAAATATGGAAAATCAAGGAAACAATTAATTCGGCGGCGTATAAGCACTCGTTACCTCGCATATACTCCATAACACATGGAATTCACATAACACATAGTTTGAGGGTTCCTAATTCCCTCAAATAAAGGTTAAACTCAACACTTACCTCAGTCCGCAGTCAACTTAGAGCTCTATCAGGGCCTTTCCCCTAGAATCTTCCTCCAAACCACTCATATCTAACAACAATTGACTCAATAATATTAAATATTACCAAAGAAATCAATTATAATGCATTAATTTAGAATTCCCACACTTTTCCCCAAAAAGTCAAAAATCGACTTCGACCCCGCTTGGTGCAAACCCGAAATTCGGACCGGAACTCGATTACCCTTTCAACCCCAAGCCCGATAATGTCATTTGTCTTGTAATCTGACCTCAATTTGAGGTCTAACATCCAATTTTACAAAAATCCTTAATTCCACCCAAACTCCCAATTTCTACCATGAAAATCCTAGATTTTAGGCTGAAAACCTATGAAATATATGTAATGGAAGATTGAAGAAAATAGGTTAGAATCACTTCTAATGAATTTGGGAGGAAGGGCTTTTGGGAAAATCGCCTCTAGGGTTCTCTACGTTTGAAAATATGTAATAATGAAATAATTCCCGTTTAATTCAGTTGTTACCCAGCTACAGATGTCGCAATTGTGATATCATGTTCGTAATTGCGAACATCGCAATTGCGAGAAACAGGTCCAATTAAGAACTCCTCTCATAATCCCAATGACGCAATTGCGATAAAATGGTCGCAAATGCAAATCCTGATGCCCTCGCGGGCCCCTCTTCGCAAATGCGAAAATCCTCAAAACAGTACCGAGTCGCAATTGCGATTTTGCCTTCGCAAAAGTGTAATTGTCAAGTTTGCAATTGCGAACTTTACCTTGAAAATGTGAGGACCACCCAACCATGTGCAGGCTCGCAAATGAAAATGATTCTTCTCAAATGCGAGATCTGCAGCAGATGCCAGAAACTAAAGGCATCAGGTATGATTCTAAGTTCAATTTCACTCTGCAGCCTATACGAAACTCACCCGAGCTCGGGGCTCCAAGCCAAACATCACACAAGTCCAAAAATATCATACGAACTTGCTCGTGTGATCAAATCGCCAAAATAACACCCAGAACTACAAATCAGACACCAAACCAATTGAAATTTTCAAGAAAATTTAGAATTTCTATTTTAACAATCGAACATCCAAATCACATGAAACCAACTCCGTTTCTCACCAAATTTGACAGACAAGTCATGAAAATAGTAATGGACCGACACCGTTTTTGGAACCAAGATACAGACCCGGTATCAATAAAGTCAAACATTGGTCAATTCCTTAAAGTCACTAAACCTTTAAACTTCTAAATTTCGATGAAAAGCGATAATCGAGTTAGAGACCTCTGAATTCAATTTCGTAAATACCCCCAGGTCCCAAATCATGATACGGACCCACCAGGACTATCTGGATTCGGGTCAGTTTGCTCAAAATGTTGACCGATGTCAACTCAAATGGATTTTTAAGGCAAAGTTTTCATATTTTATCAGTTTTTAACGTAAAAGCCTCCTGGAAACCACACGTACTACGCATGCAAATTGAATAAGGCTTAAAGAAGCTATCGGAGGCTTCAAAATACAGATTTAAGGTTTAAAACTCTAAATGACTTATCGAGTTATCACAACAGGCGTTCGAGAAATTTAGGAAAAAAAGGTCATCGACTTCATATGAGATCATATAACATGTCGGTTCGGGATACCGACCGAGATCATGTGTGACAACGTAAGAGAGTTCATCAAAATCAAGGTCAATAAGTTATCCGAAGACCATAAGTAAAAAAGATTGTATTTACCCCTTACCACCCGAGTGTGAACGGTCAAGCGCAGTCAACAAACAAAACTATAATGCAGAACCTGAAGAAGAGATTGACGGACTCAAAATGAAAGTGGGAAGAAAGTTCTCCCGAGGTCCAATGGGCATATCGAACGACTTCGAAATCTAGTCTATGATGCAGAAGCTTTGATTCCGGTAGAGGTAAGAGAACTAATCTTAAGGTTCCCGTATTCTACAAAGACATCAAACGATGAGGGCATGGACACAAGCTTAATTTAGTAGACGAAAGGCGAGAAGCCTCCCTAGTCTGGTTATCAACCCAAAAGCAGCGAATGGGAAGATATTACAATTGAAGGGAAAACCTTCGACACTTCCTAGTCGGGAACTTGGTATTGAAGAAATTCAGACTGCATAACAAAAAACCCGAATGACGGGAATCTAGGCCCGAACTGGGAGGGAACATACAGAGTCATCGGTATAACCAAGAAAGGCTCATACCGCCTCGAGTTCGAAAATTGTGTACAACTATCCAACAACTGCATGTGGCATACTTAAAGCACTACTAGTGCTAAGGTATGAACACATAAACTTCTTTGTGGTTTATTCCACTTTGAACTAACCGGTGCAGGTACTCGATCGATGTCAAATCTAAGGATTAGGTCTGAAAGCATGTGTTGCACTCTATCGATGTCAAATCTAAGGATTAGGTCTGAAAGCATATGTTGCACTCTTTTTTCTTATGACCGTTTATTTCCCGAAGTTGGTTTTACGACAAGGTTTTTAATGAGGCAACAGTAAATGTGCTATCCTAGTGTTGAGCACCGACCTAAGACCGGAGACTCCAGTTTCTCTGTATCAAATCGATAGTATTCCAGCCCTCAAAATTCAGTCTCGAATACTAGGGGGACATCACACCCTGAGCCAATAACCGAAGTCCTAAGTTCGGAAATTTAAAATGCATTCCTATTCAATATTTAAAGTCAAGGCTTGAGTATTAGGATTAATTTTAAGGGTCAAACGGTCAAAAGAACCATGCCCGCATAGCTCATTCTCGCTATGGCGAATGACTTTTGTACCTTCAATTACTTACACTGCATTTAAAATAATAAAGTAAATTCGCCTTCTATGTTTTATCGGTTGACATTTGCACAAGCAATATTGCTGTTAAGTTACTTCGAATGAATACTGGGTTCAAAACTCTCTAAGCCTATGGGCCATGCTGTACCGGGGACAGCTACCCGACTGTAAGATCGGGAAATTTAGGCTACTAAATCCCGAAGGCATTGAGCCTACAAGGCAACGCCCAAACACGAAAGGTCACGGCCAACTTAAGGGATGAAACCTTTAGAGCTTTGGTCAAAATATATGAACGGCTCGTAGATCTCTCAATTCCTACAAAAAAAGTAAGATTCTTACACATCTTTAATCCATAAATATTACTTCATACTCGGTCCACTTACTCGGTCTCGAATTACGGCCATGAAAAGATCCACCCACGGCAAAGAATAGTTATGTCCGGTTAAATCACTCGAATATTTTAGTATAGACTTCATTTTTATCGGGTCCTCTGAAGTAAAAACAACTCAGAGTTATTATTATTTGACCCAGACCTCATCCGATATTTAGGAGATTGAAAGTTTTAGCGACGTCAAATTCTATGCTAAGGCATCGATGGTACATTACTAAGTCCGAGACACAAGTTATATATTGATCACGCTGAACTATGTCTTGTAGAAGACTAAACGGGCGTTGCAAATATAATCCTGGGGTATTATGCCCAGAGTCGATCCCACAGAGAATTGACGTATCAAGCAAGCTGTTAAAATACTACTCAGCTGTCACCTGATGTTATTTAAATTACTAATACTAAATATTAAAACTAAAGATTAACTACGCTAATGTATAAACAATTGTAATAAAAATCTAAGGTTATGGTTTCCCCCGCTGGTGAACTTACTTCTCGGATACTTCGTATAGCTTGATTAGTTATCTCTATCAATCATGAACACTCTATCTACCATAAATCTCTCTCAAGTAATTATGATAATTTACTAGACGCACTCTCTCAAGTTACGCTAGCTAGATTGCATTACAGTTCACTTAGATTGCACCCGAAGTATCGTTATCTCTAATCCAACCTCTAAACCCTCGGTTATGACTTTCGTCTATACTCTGGGAGTGGTGTTGTTCAAACAATTACCTAAATATGCACTCTCTCTCAAGTAGATACATAATAAATAGGCACAGCTAATTGAGGGCCCTTCAATCAACTACAACAAGAACGTAGTTGAACAAATAGAGTTTAATCAACCAATCAAAGCTATATTAATATCACAATAAGTTTATTCCCCAACGGGTTCCACAAGAAATTAGCTAAACAAATTCATAAGAATAAAATCTAAAATAACTTGCATAATTAAACTACAAAGTAAAGAAGAAAATATGACCAAATTGATGTTTTGCCTTTGATCCACTCTAATCTCGAATCTCCCTTGAATCTCCCTCTGTAGTTGTGTTTTAGGAGTCTATTTATAGGTTTAGGGTGAACCCTAACCGTGTAGGAGACTTCTATTTCAATTGGAAAACACTTAAACCCGTCAAAACTCGGATTTGGCCGAACTGGGCAGCCCCTGGCGTTTGGACCCAAAATTCAGCCCAAGCGCCTGGCTAACGCCAGGGTAGGGCTGGCGTTTCAGCCCTAACGCCTGGCTAACGCTGGTAGGGTCAGGGTGTTTGGCTCTGTCGCCCGGCTATCGCCCGGGTGTCTCCTTTCGCGTAT